>VDFB02281492.1:850891482-851076026 GCA_007258455.2 Sequoia sempervirens | reverse complement strand
CTCTCCAACAACCTTAAATTTTTGAGCCAACTCCTCCTTGAGGTATGCATCAAAGGTCTCTTTAATGTATTTGGCATCATCCTCTTCTCCATCACCCTCAAAGGACTCTATTTATTCTCCTTCATAGACCACCTTATCAATATGCAAATGTCAGTGCTCTGGGTGTTCATGGTAATCGTCTGCTTCCTCCTCCAATTCCTTTGTTGCTTCCTTTTCTTTCCTCTCTAACTCCTCAGATATTTGCATTGTGGCTTTCATCTATAGTGGTATAATCAGAGGAGTTGAGGTAGGAATGTTGGCAAGAACCTATGCAAGGGAAGTTTGGATGGCTAGATTCATCAATACTTCAAAAAATATATGGGAATGTTTTGAAAATGTCGAGAGAATTCCTCTAGAAGTGAGAGTGCAGGAATTGGTATTGTTGTTTTGGCCAGGGGTAGTGATGTAGTTTGAGAGATGGAAGCAAAGGAGAGCAGAGAAGTGGTGGCAAAAGAAGAGCCAACGGTTACAACTTGCATGGTGGGTGGAGAAGAGGCAAGGTGGATTGAGATATCCACCGCATGCGAAGAAGTGGCCACCATCACTTGAGAAGTAGGTTGAGGAGTAGTAGTAGTGTAGACAGTAGGTGAAGATTTTGGTTACTCAGCCTCCATTTCCTCTCCCTCATGAAGTGGATCCTCTTGAATGGTAGGAATCTCTATGAAGCTACCTAATCTGTTATGTTTCTTAGGAGGTTCTCCATTTGAAGCCTTTCTTGCGTACACCTTAGGGTTGGGTTGTTGCTCAATAAATTCTTTTCTCTTCCTTGACTTGGTGGATGGAGGAGATTTTGAAGTCTCTCCCAATGGGGTGGTAGATGTCCCACTATCTGTTTCACTTGTTGGATCAATCTCAAGACCCAATAGGTCAAAGTGATCCCTTGCTGCTTGAATTGGGTGACTTGCCCATCAATCCACTCTTTTTTTCTAGCCTCGACAAGTTTCGTTAGAATATCAAGGTCGTCAGCCTCTTACTCATCCCAGTTGATCAATGGTAGGAGGAGATTAGAAACTACATTGTACTGAGGATCCATTACTGTATTTTCATCTTCTACTACCTAATCCATTACCGGGAACAAGTTGACCCTCTTTACGAAATACATTGTCATTCGCATATAGTGCCTCATTCACACTTCATTATCATCTTTGCAATTAGCCCAAAAGTCCTTGACACTATGTAGATAGGCATATTCAGGTCCAAGTTCATTCTTGAGTTTGGAATAGGGGTCCATCTATGGCTGGGCAGTGTGGAGTCTCAAATGGTATTCCACCAGTTCTTTCTCTGAATTATCGACACACTAAGAGGTATGGAGTTAGTATAGCCCTTGGCCGAAGGAGAGGGGATAAGGAATCCCCACCTTATGCTTTCCTCTCAAAAGAGTGTGTGCATGCCATAGATGCATAAAGAGTTCTAATAGTATTATTCGGTCATTAGGATACTAGGGCAACTTGTATGGTCTTTCTGAAAATCCTTCAGCATGAATGTAGGTGAACTTTGGATACTGGATGAATAAGAAGGCATACTACTTAAGGAAGGAATTAGCACTCTAGGAAACTCTTCTTTCAAAGTCACCCTCAAGAAATCTAACAATATGACCTATGAAAGCATCATTAACCCTACAGTAGTCCCTCTTGAAGTTTCTGAATTGCAATTGAGGTTATTTATCATAGACTTTCAGCTCCCGGGCCAGTTCCTCATATGGACCTCTGAATAGGCCTCTGTATTGCATCTGTTCAACCAATGAATAGACCAAGTAAGATGTCATGTAAAATATGGAGGTTTTCTTAATAGCCATAAATTGCTCGTGGAAGCAACCACTGATTATTCCCGCCTAGTAGAACTTGGCTTCTCCATGGATAATGTCTTCAATGAAGTACAACATCCACTCTTGGAAGTAAGTAGCAGTAGGAAAGCCCATTACTCTACTTAGTAGGGTCACCAAATCATGGTAATCCTCATAAAATTCATTGTGAAAGAGCTCCTAGGGAACCTTTATAGTGCTGCCCCTCTTCTCCTTCAACTAGTACTGATTAATAATTCTTTTACACTTGAGGGGGTCTTGATCCCACATAGCCTTGCCATCATCCATGGTTAGCACTTCCATCTCCCCAAAGGTAGGGATATGAAAAGTCCTTATTATTTCCTTAGAAGAAATGTTAGCTAGAAAATTTCCATCTTTGTCTATTATGGTTCTGGTCTCTTCTTGATACACCTCTTTGCAGGCCATAACAAGTTAGGGAGCGATGAGGATAGGAGGAAATCCCACAACTTTAGCCAACCCACTACTTCAGATATTTCTTGCATTCTTTGTTTTAGGGTTGATTCAGACTCTCTACTTGAATTCATTGATGTCTATATGTCTAATATTTGTGTCGAAGACCTCCTTCCAAGTTGAGGCGACTTTGGAGTTCAGAGGTTCCCCTTGGAAAATATACTTCATTTAAACCTTATCATCCTTTCCAGGAGATGCCTCAGTTTTCTTTCCTTTGTCTTTGGGGATGCTCCCAAAGGTCCTACACCTGATATCATATATCCTATGAGAAAAGGAGAGATGAGCACAATCAAGCACAAAACATGGAAATGTTAGCTAAAACCTTGCAAACGAAGTTAGATTGGATAATTCAAAATTTGAGAAATCTAACATATCATCGAGATTAACATTAACGTTTTATGGGAAGGAGTTTTACCAAGTCGGGCCCTAGGGGTCAGACTGCCTTGGGTTGATGGCTAATTTTGAGGGGTTGTAGGAGGGACAAGAATCAGGGCATGGTGGATTTCCTATCCCAACCCCATGTGTGTTTGATCAATTTGAAGAGTCCATTGAGGAGAATGCCCTATCTTAACATGTGGGTCAAAGTCTATTTGGTGATTGGAGGGAATTTGGATCATCTCTTGGGAAATCAGAATAAGAGAGGAGCTTTGCAGTTTGAGTTTTCCATTTAAAATGGATTTGAAAGGACGTTGTTCCGGGGGCAGAGTTCTGATGGGTGGGGCCTGGAGCTCTAAAAGGTGGTAGCAGAGTTCCTTGTTGATTAGGCACTTTGGGTTGAAAATGGTAGAAGGCTACCAGAAACTTGCTATTGGAAATGGCAGAGGACATATGATGTTCTGATGGAGGTAGCCTGACACACCGGGTCTAGATGGAGAGTTTGGCCTTTGCTTATTACTTCATTTTTTGTTTGGAGAATCCAACGACCAAGGTAGGTTCAGGTTCCGAGCACCAAAGGGACAAAGGTAGTTTTTTGTGTGGGCATGGCAAGGACTAGATGGAGTCCTAATGATGGAAACCCAATAAGGGAGATCCATGGAGGAAAATCACTTGGCAATTTTCACCATTTCACTCAAACAGTCGTGGGGTGCGCAATGGTTAGAATGTCAGAGGCCAGGGGTCGTTGAGGATGGTGAATTCAACATGGCGACCCGTGAACAGAATTCTATGAGGCGGGACCCATGAAGAGCTCAAAACTTGGTCATTCTAAATTTCAAACAATGTTACATGGTAGATGCAAGAACGGGGCTCGAAGGTTAGATGGTAGGGGCCAAAATTCTGTTTGGGATGGCGAAATTCCAATGGAACTCCGCTAGCAGAAGTCCACAAGGTGGGAGCTGATACAAGACATGACTTAGGACTTCTCAAGGGCTTGATCATGGGGTAATTTTGAAGAGCAGGGCCTAGAGGTCAGGAGGTTATGGCCAGAAAGTTGTTTGGAATGGTGGATCATAGGCGGCGTCTTGGGGAAGGAACCTCGTGGAGTCGGATCTGAGGGGTTCATTGGATCTCTCTTTAGCTTATGAAATTTTGTGAAGCTTTCAGACGGCGAAAGGATGGGGTACTTCCACGATGGAAGACCTAAAGGATTCAAGTGCCATTCATCAGAGTTCAACATGTTTCCAAGGTTAATGGTGGCAATGAGGGGGCCCAGGCCTACAGAGCGTGAACACTCTGGCTGAAGAATGACACCGAGAAGACAAGGTTTTGTGGGTGCTATGTTGGTTGATTTTGATTTTTTTTCAAGTTTTTATCATATGGGTTTGTGTGTGTGTTGGTCTCTTATGCTTATTTCATGGGTTTTCCTCTTTCAAATTTATCCATCTTACCAGAAATCAGGGAAAAACATGAAACAGGATGTGGGTAGCAGACTCACCTCAAGAATTTGATGAAGGAGGCAATCAAATCAGCTAGCAAACACATTGGATTGGCGAAAGAACTCATTGGGCTCAGTGGCGACAATCATGGGGTAGCTCTGACTCAATCAGATCAAACTAATAAGTGGAAATGACCTTTCATTGTTATCTATTTATAGACTTAAGTGCATATAATGCCCCTATTTAATGCAGGTATGGTGGGTCCGAGAGTTGGTGATTCGTGGGGTGGACAAACATGGGAGGAAGGACATGGGTTGCTTGGTGTTAGACAGAAAATGACGGGCTCTTCGGGTTCCAATGGGGGACAACAACGGGCTAACAGCTTCCTGAAGGTTCGGTGATGAACCAGTGGCAAAGATAACTCCAAAAATCGATGGGCAGAAAGCTGCCAGATGAAAGCCATTTGAGATGAGGCGATGAGGCAACAAAAATCTAAGAGGGGAAACCCACCAAGGTGGGCCCGATGAGCTCCATGGATGCTAACTTAGTAAAGCTAAGGAAAATAGCCAATAGGATTCTACAGGGACTTAGGACTTAGAAAATTTGAGGGGGTGAAACATGGTCGACTCAAGATGAACTCTTTAGGACTCACTCACCATTTTGAACCCCAAAATAGGGGGCACACAAAACAAGATGACATCAAACATCCTGATGAGATGAAGGAAAGAGAGGAGGGTCTCCATTCCAAATGGGGTATGTGTGTTCAAGGCACAATAGGTTCCTAATTTTGATGTCCTTGGTTGGATTCTCAACCACCTTTACACAACGAATGGTAGAATCATAGACATAGTTGATGTTTTTTCCTTTGGTATTTAAATAATAAGATTCCCCTTTTTCATAGTTGGGTAGAGGGTTCTTGAATTCCCCATGATCATTTTTTTTTTGGAGTCCTTCTACAAATATCATCTTGTTGTCAATCAAGTTTTGTATCAAGTGCTTCAATTGCATGTAGTCATTGGTTTTATGTCCTTTGTTACGATGAAAGTCACATAAATATGCATCATTTCACCATGGAGGCTTAACTTGTGGCTCCCAATTTCTTGCCTCTGGTAATGTTATGAATTTAGCTTCAAGAAGTTCCTTTAATTCTAATTATGATGATTTTCCCAAAGGGGTGAACCTCCTTTGATTTGAGGATATCTGATATGATGGTGTTCTTGATCTAGCATTACCTTGATTGTTTCTTTGGTTGACATTTTGGTTGTTGTTTTGGTTGTTGGGTGGATTGTTGCTCTGATTAGTTTTGGTGGTAGCCATGGTTAAGTTGAGTACAGGTTTTGCATTTTGGTTTTCAACTAAACCATCATTGTTATGAACATTCTTGTTCAGTTTCCAAAAAAATTGTTTGTCACCACTATTGTAATTGTTGGGGGAGTTTGATGAGTTATTTTCATTGAAAATTTTGATGACTCCTATCTTGATCAAATCCTCTTTGATTTTTATTCCATTTTCAATCAATTTTTTGAAGGTAGGTGGATATTGTAATTCCAATCTATAACTCATCTCATCATTGAGGTTACCAATAAAAATTTCTATCTTTTCCTTTTTGGGTATGGGACAAGAATATCATGCAAATAACCTTCTCCATTTTGGCAAGAATACAAGGAACAATTCACCCTTTTTCTATTTTAAGTTACAAAGGTCCTTCATTGTGATTTCATATTGAATGTTATAAGAATATTGGGTGATGAACTTGTTAACCAATTCTTCGAAGGTGTTGATTGGTGGTGTGAGTTTGGAGAACCATTCAAGACATTGTCCACCTAGACTTCGTGGAAATAATCTCATTAAGTACATTTATTCATATGAAAATTCAAGACTCATGGTTCTAAATTCCCTCACATGGTCTATTGGATTGATTTTTCCATTGTATTTGTTGTACTTTGGGAATTCACAATGTTTGGGAAAGGGGATCATGTGAATACTTTGATCAAATGAATATGGAAAAATGTCTTGGATTAAGTATCATTTTGAGGTTCCCCTTTGCATATCAAGAATTTGTTGTTGAAGGTTCTTCATTTGGTGAGTTAGAGCAACAAATTGTTTGGTTTCTTTTTCAGGCTGTTTGGGAGGTGCTTTCAATTGATTCACATCAAAATAATCTAGCAATTTGGCACCTTGTTTAGCTAACATAAGGAGGTATTTTTCCCCATTTCTTTCAAAAATATTTTCTAAGCATTTTTGGAAGTTTGGATCTTGTTTAGCATGTTGGATATCCTCATCAATTATTTCTTCCCCTTCATTGTTGTGGATTCCATGAAAAGGATTCTCTTAAGCTTCTGCCATGGTGATTTTTGTTTCACTATTTTGAGTTTCAATGTTGGGAGTTTCAATGCTTTGAGTCCCAATGTTCTGTGTTTCGATGTTTTGTGTTTCTAGTTCTTCTTCCTTGAGTTTTTGCTTGTGTAACCTTGTTTGAATGGGCATACAATTGTATATTTTTCAATAAACTTTTATCTTTGTTTGGAAGAGTGCAAAGGATTACAACTAAGTCAAATAGAATGAAAAATTATAATGAGACTATGTTTTATTTGACTATATAGCTTTGTTTTGTGATGGAAGGATTAAAAATCTTGATCATGAAACTAGGCTTAATAATCAAACATGTGATAATTTTGATGATTTTGGAACTTTGAGATGTTAGATCTTGGTTTAGGCTGGAGAATTCCACATGTAGAGGTCAATTTTAACAAGTTTAGACTCTATGGTACCTAAGAAATGATTATGGACTGAAGAAGATTCTGAATTTTGGTTCAAACTATGAAACAAGGGATAAGTTTAACTCTCTGGTTTTGCATTTAATGGATGCACTAAAATGGATCCATGATGTGCTAAAAGATTTGAAAAATGCACTGAAATAGATGATGGATGTGCCAAAAATTTGCACATATGCACTATAATATTTCCTGAATGCATTAGAACATAGGGTTGATGCATTAAACTATGCAACGTATGCACTATAACAAAGAGTAAATGCACAAGAAGATTGCACATATGCAATATAAAAATGTTTGTATGCACTATAACAATAGATGGATGTGCCATAAATTTGCACAGATGCACTATAACAGTAGTCAGATGCACTAAAATATTGCACGAATGTGCTAGAAAATACAACAGATGCATTGAATTGGGAAAATGCCATAGTTTTTTTGCAAGTTTGTTTGATTTTTTAGATTTTTCAGTTAGTTACTTGGTTGTTTCAAAGGATTTTTTTCTGAATCAAGGTTTTCACTTTTAACATGTGACATTTTTGTTTGAAATTTGTTTAAAAACACATTGGTAAAAAACATCAAGCATGTACAACTTAAGGTTGTGTAGGACAATATTTATTGAATTCCCACATGGATTTTACTCCAGTTGTGCCTACTTTTAGCAGATGATTAGATGCTTGACCCCACTGGCCCCCTCCATGAAACTCACTTCTACGGGGCATCCAAGTATCAATACCCATGCATCTCCCATGGCATATTTCTCATCTCTACTAAAAGCCACAAAAGAATGGGATGACTTCAAAGGTTAGACCTTCTGCACCAATAAATAGAATAAGGATTGTTGCCTTGCTACAACAAAGGGTTCTAGTATAGGCATTCCATTCATGGGGGATCATCCATACATCAAGAGACCATTGCTTCCCTTCTTGTCAAAACAATCCTTGTGATACTTGAACTTTCCTCAAGTAACCACATTTATATCTTAGTTGGAAGTCACTTTGATTTAGTGTGTTATTGGTTGGGTTGTTCCTTTGGGTGATTAATTTTTCCCACAAGGCAGGCCCTCTATGGATAAAACATAATAAAAGTGAATGTGTCTAGCTTTTTGGTCACCTAGTTAAGGGGAGAGCATATGCCTACCATTCATCAAGCACATAAGATATGGCGTTCTTTAACCTTATAATTAAGCTAGATGCCTATCTTAACCAAAATAAAGCATTAAATAACTCTAGCGCCTGCATAAATCATCAACAGTTTGATAAGATTCCCTTTGACCAATGTATAAAAGTACCTATAAGTAGAAAACACCAATTAGTTCTCAGAATTTTCAAATTTTGTAAATTTAACCAGATGCACTAAAACAGTCATCCTATGCACTAAAATATCATCCCAATATGCTAAAAAAGATACTCTATGCGCTAAAATAACTCATGCATGCACTACAAGAACTACTAAATGCGCTAAAAGAAGTGATGAATGCACTAAAGGAAAGATCGAATGCGCTAAAATACTCCATGTATGCACTAAAAAATTTGTTGGATGAGCCAAAAGAAATGTCAAATGTGTTGTAACAAACCCTGAATACGCTGACAGAATTATCATATGCACTGAAATAGAAGTCGTATGCACCGAAATATTTGTCATATGTGCTGAAAGAACTCATGGTTGCACTAAAACATCATGTCCAACCTGTTTACAAGAACTTTTCTATAATTTTTTTAAAAATGAGGTATTTCCCCATGGTGGGCACTAATTTATGTGTGTGTGAAATGTGGGAGAGTTAGTAAGTCAACACAAACACCAATGAGACATATTACATGAAATATTTGAATTAAAGAACTACTTTATTTGTAGCAAAACAAATCCTTAAAAACATTCCATTGTTATCTAATCTCAAGAATTTATTAAACCATTTGGCTTTTATATTTTTTATGTGCACTTATATTTGTTAAAATGACAACTTGAGAGACGATATGTTATTCAAAATGCAAGAAAACTAAGTTCCTATATGAAACTATGTGATGAAAGCTATGATGTTATGATAATAGAGATTATGATGAATGGATAATGTTGCTGAACTATGTGATACAAATGTTGTGATAAGAAGTTAAAATGATTTTGCATATGCTCAAATGATTAGTGATATGATAATCTAAAATGAAACTATAAAGCAAAAGATGATTCTATAATGCTAACTATAAAGCTAAACATGAATCTATATGCAACTACAAAGAAAAACATGATTCTAACTATAGACTCCAAATGCTCCAATGCTCCAAAGCTATTCCTACATGATAACTCTACTTGAATGTGGGTTGCCAAATACTATGGCAAAGGGTCATATTTGTAGACATTTCCAAGCATTTTGTGATGTGGCATTGATCGACGATCCATATTCAAACAAGAGGAATGAATAGTGGAGATGGAGAGGATCAAGAAGAATGTTCCCTTGACCAAAGAAAACATTCCAAATGGATGAATGAATTCCTTAACCAAAGACAACATGCCAAATGGATGGAGGAATAAAGTGTGTGAGAAAAAGACCATGTGTTTGCAAGTTTGTTGAAGAAGTGTTTGAGGAATAAGCCATGCGTTTGAAAATTTGTTGAAGAGAATTATTTAATTTCATGTGACCTTGGTGAGGTGACATGAAAAGTTGTAGACATGTGCTTGAATTCCAAATTTGGGATTAGTGAGAATTAATTAAATAAAACAAACTTTAGAAATTCATTTGTTTAATTAAATTAGAGGAATGCTAGATTTAGAGAATTAGAAGATATGAACTATATAAATAAGTTGAGAATTTATTTATAAGTAGTTGAAATATTAATTAAATAACTAGTATTTAATTAATTAAATGTCTTGATTGATTTTAGGTGTATAAAATTACAAATGCAATTCTCTTAAACTGAAATATAACTAATTTTTCATACGTATTTCTTCTTGTGGAACCTGATACATCATATCTATCATTTCCACATTCAATAGAAATGTTCAAAATTCTTGTAACAATGAAAATCCTTGCAATTGTTTGGTGATGCTTCCTTAATGGTTAGAAGGAAATTTATAGTGTAAATGGGTCACAAGAAAACTAATTTTAATGCATGACGAGTAGGGGTATTATGGATTTGGTATGCCTTAATGAATCAAATTTTAAAGTAAAAGGGGAGCTATTAAGAGTCAAGCTAAAGGTTAGTTTTGGAAATGAGATATTTGATAAAAAATGAATTGTTCTTGATGCAAGTGTAAAAGGATAAGTTGAATTAAATAGCTTTCAATTTCAATTTTGTGAGAGTTTGATGGAATACTGGAATAACATATCAAGTTGAAGATCTAGATGCAAATATGAACCAATGATGAAACCTATACAATAGATTATAGAGATTTTGAAGCATATTGAAACAAATAGAATTTTGACAGAAGATGAAAGAAAGTACAAAGAAGAAGTAAATACATGATAATGTTTGATAATCTAAGTAGTGAAATCTAATTGGATGATTTCCACTAAGGTTTAGTAAACTATACGGAAACTTCAACAAGCTAAGGAATATTTAGAATTTTGGAAGGATAAGTGGACAATCATCAGCAACAAAGCTTCATGTGAGAAATTTGATCAATTCTTTTGAAACTATCTACCGACAGGCCATGTGCAGAAGATATTTTATAGCCATCTATCAATTCTTCATTCCATAGATATTCTTGTGTGAAAATAGTAAAAAATAACAAACCCTAAGTGAACCTAGTAAGTCAATACTTGACATTCCCGAGTGTTGAGACAACTAATTCCTAATAGAGTTAGTAATCTTTCAAGAAAGATATGTAGTGCAACAAGCATATTAATTACCATCAGAACAACATCGATAATTATAGCAACAACCATAATTAAGTAAAAAGGTACAAACATGATATACCAAGAAATAAGTCTCTTCGAAAGGTATAACCTTTGAACTTTGAATGGCTATCGAGACATATAAAGGCAGAGAATTCCAAAACAAGTGAGGCATCAATCAAGGAAGAAGAAAAGATTAGGTCAATCAGCCAATGTTGTTTACTTTATATTAAAATCTCTAAATTATATGAGTTAATATCATTTAGCTTGTGGATTGCAATTAATAGATTGGTGATAGATAATTGATTTAGGGAAATAATAGTAAGGGATTTTCTAGAAAACAAAGAGTTAGTTTGCATTGTAAGTTGATATATGTGTGATATATTTTTAAACAATATAATGAAATATTAATAGGATCAAGGTTTTTATGCATATCATTGCTCATTTTCTATGATAGCATAATCATATTAATCCATTATGTATTGCTTATATAATTATCTGCAAATATGGATTTAATTAAATTACTTTGTGCATATTTTCATTATGATTGGAGAAGGAAGATTACAGAGGTAACAACCATAAGGCACTCTCCTAGGTACACCACCTCCATAATGGAGGACCAAGTGTCCTATAATGGAGAACCTATGTGTTCTATGATGGAGGACCAAGTGTCCTATAATGGAGAACCTATGTGTTCTATAATGGAGGACCAAGTGTCCTATAATGGAGAACCTATGTGTTCTATAATGGAGGAGCAAGTATAATATAATGGAGAACCTATGTTTTCTATAGTGGAGGACCTTGTGTCCTATAATGGAGGAACAATGTGTCATATAAGGGAGAAATTATGTGTTCTATAATGGGGGACCAAGTAGTCCCAAAGAGTGTTCATAGCTCACTACATATTACCATAGTATAGAAAAATGCATACCCTTGTATTTTCACACTTGTTTGGGTTTTCCTTGCTTTATTTACCCTTCTTTATGTCTTAATTGGTCCTATTTTGCATCCACAAGCCTAATAAACTACATATTTTTTTGGCTAATCTTGACAATCATCAAAGGGAAATGATCATTTAATGATTCTATCTGTGTGTCCCTGATTTTGGGGTTGGGACTAAAACACCACCTAGGGTGTCAGTCCCCCAAGGGTCTTGGGACCTTGATTTTGAATACACCTGTAAAGGTCCCTTTTTGGAGTCTATGCCCCAAAATTTGAGCCTCAAGACTAAGATGCCACCTAGGGTGTCTTATCCTCCTTGGCTTATTTCTGGGATTTAATTTCAAATTCTAGCAAGATTTATCCTCCTTTAATTAATGACTTCATAGGTTGGCTTGGTGTGATGTAATTTTGGGATATTAAGTATATATAAGTATAAATACAAGGTTCATTCACTCATTTTAATATCCAAGAGAATAATAAGCAATCAAACATTAAAGTTTCACTCAAGAGCATTCAAGATTAGTTCTTCAAGAATTTTGGAGCCATCATCAAGATTCAAGCATCATATCAAAGGATAATCTTGCATCATGTGTGTTTTATTGCTAAAATTTTTGATGTAGGGTTTTAATTCAAGAAAGATCTATCAAAGCATTCCATTGATTCAAGATCTACATTCAAGATAACATCTTCACACAAGTTTGTAGACTTTACAAGGGTTTGGTGAGTACTAACATTTCATGTTGTTCATTCATCATTTCCCTTCATTATTCTATTTCATTTCAAGGTTCAATTACCAGCAAGGAGATTGACCAAGGCAAACCCCTATTTAATAACAATCAACAAGTTTTTCCTCTCTTGCATGCTTGTGATTGCAGATTTAGGTTGAAGACTTGAAGATAATTTGGAGTACAAGATTGCGAAGTTGCATTACAAAGTTTTCATCTTCACGGAAACTCACCTACAAGTCAAATCTGGAAGTTTCAGAACCTAAGATCTGAGAAGAAGAAAGTGCAGACCTTGGAGCTCAGGATCACATTCAAAGTTTTCAAAAATCCAAAAATTGGACTAAAAAAACACCTAGGTGTCTTAGTCCTCCCAGGGGTATTTTTTAGAGATTCTTTGAGACTCTATTTTGAGATCCAAAGATTTTGCATCTGCCCCGAAAAATAGCAATGAGACTAAGACAACATTAAGGGTGTATTTGTCCTCCCTGGCATATTTTGACAACTTATTTGCATTTTTGGAATCCTCATCATGTCTCCAGACTTCCTAGGTACACATATCCTATCTTGCTATTGCATAATTTCATCATTTGCATCCTTCATTTAGCTTGCATTACCAGGTTTTGTAGGTTGAATGCTTATTTTTCTTTTCCAAGAATTTTCTTGGTGGTGAACCCCTAAAAGATGAAGAACCCCCTTCCTAGGTCCTCATAATTAAGAATTGACTCACCTTGTGAGGTTGATAGTCAATCCAATTAGAGTTATTAGGAAATTATTGAATGACCTAGAAAAATAGGTGGGCTTTGCCCCACCTCATTTTTCTTCGGTTCAATTAATAATATGATTATTGCAAATACAAATTCAATTAGTCTATAAGGATCCCAATCATGAGGGAATGGAAGGGGATGGAATGATGAGGGAATTGGAATCCACACTAAATAGGCCACCTCATACGAATGGAATGTACCACATGAGGTCAAGGAGGCCACCTCTTATGAATGGTATGCACCGCATGAGGTCAAGGAGACCACCTCATATGAATGACATGCCACATGAGGTCAAGGGGGGCACCTAATATGAATGGAATGCACCACATGAGGTCAAGGAGGCTAATACACCCTATCAAACTCCCCCCTCTTCCATTCCCCCCCATGATTGAGCATCCTCAAGGTGGAGTAACAATCAAATTAATGAATATACATTAGAATTATTAATGTTAAATCATGATATCCTATTTTTTAAGTGATTGTTGTAATTGATTTCTAACTCATTTTCAATGATTAAACTAAGCCAAGGTACTCTCTAAATCCACTAATTGCTTGGAAAATTGATAATTTAGGGTAAAATTAATATGACCCCAATTAGGGGACATTACAAGTGGTATCAGAGCATGTTCCTACCAGCCTATGTACAAACCAAACTATAATTAGAATTAACTATTCAAGCCTTCTTAAGTAGGCCACTAACGCATCTCCATATGTGTGTTCCTTTCATGTGTATACTTTGTGACCTACATGTGTTTATGTGACTATGTGTATACCTTGCATATACTTTGTGACTTTAAGTGTAAATTGTGACTTGCATGTACCCATGTGTATACTTGGTGACCTTGGGTTGGTGGAAGGATTAGTGGTGTAGTATGGGATGCACTGAATCCCCTTCCTAGTTGTGAGATTGTATACTTGGTCTTGTGGGGTTGAGGACAGACCCGCAGTGTAGTATGGGATGCACCAAATCCTCTTCCCATTTGTCCAATGGTGTAGAAGATAGAAGGAAAGGATAGGACCCACAGTGTAGTGTGCAATGCATCAATATTCTTTCTATCTAGGATGCATTATGGATATGTTGTTGAGTATTTTGTTATTGATGTCAAGGTGCTTGAGCTACTTGCTTGCGTGTTTGAGTTACTCTCTTGTGTGCTTGAGTTGGTTACTTTCTTGAGCTACTTTTTTTCCTACTTGACCTACTTGCTTGTGTGTTTGAGCTACTCACATGTGTGCTTGAGCCAGTTGTGTGCTTGCTTGAGCTACTTGTTTTCCTACTTGAGCTACTTTCCTGTGTGCTTGAGCTACTCACTTGTGTGCTTGAGCTAGTTGCTTGCTTTCTTGAGCTACTTTTTTTCCTAGTTGAGCTACTTGGTTGTTTGCTTTAATTTATGATTCATGTAGTTTTAAGTTATAAAGTTTTGAAACACTAATTCACCCCCCTCTCAGTATTTCATGTGTGCTCTTCATATGTGTTAGTTAACCATTGTGTATGTGATGAATGTTAGAGCTAGTCACTATGTATTTGTGATGTATGTTGAAAGTTGTTATTGGGTATTTGTGATGTATGATTAGTTTATGCTTAAAACTATGAAAACTTAAAAAAAATTGTCTGTCAAAGTGCTTCCGGGGTTGGGAGGCACTAACAATTTACTTATCTAAAACTAAATTATTATTATTAGTATCCAAATGCAATAATGAAGAGTTATAACTATTGAAGTGAAAAGGTGTAACTCCCTCAAACTTGGGATACAAAGGGAGAGCATTTCAATTGAAGAATCCAATTAAGAGTAGAACCTTAGTTTGTAAGAGACTTAAATTAGGCTCTCCAGAATAGTGAGGAGATATGAAAGGATGTGGCTCCTAATGTGAAAAGATGTTTGGAATTGTGATTGCTCAAGGAAAATCAATCCTGGGTGGGGAGGACTATCATGTCCCCAAAATTATAACACATTGAAATGCAAATAAATGAAAAAAAATAACAAAATACATATTAGACATTTAATGCTATTATATTTTAGTGTTAAAATATGAAGTATTGAAATACAAATAACCAAATCAAATAAATATCAAAATATAAATATAATTAGTTGCAGTTTAAATATTATTATTATAATTATAATTATCACAGATAATATTATAATTATAATACAAATATCATAATAATAGAAATAATAATCAAAAGATACTAACATAATCTAAATATGACTATGCCTTAGTTAAATAAATGAATAATAATCCTAAGGCATCAATTCCTAATAAGAAGGCATATTAATCACTAAGACAACAAAAAGCATATTAATTACCATTGGAACAAAAATGAAAATTATAGCAACAACCATGATTAAGTAAAAAGGTGTGATCATGATATATACCAAGAAATACATCTCTCCAAAAAGCATGGCCTTTGACCTTTAAATGGCTATTGGGAAATATAAAGGTAGAGAATTCCAAAATAAGTGAGGTATCAATTAAGGAATATGAAAAGAGCATGTCAATCAGACAACTTATTATCTATTTTATTTCACACTCTTTGAATTATATCAGCTAATATCATTTATCTTGTGGATTGTAATTAATATATTGGTGATAGGTCATCGATTTAGGGAAATAACAGTAAGGAATTTGCTGGAAAACAAAGAGTTAGTTTTTAATGTAATTTGATATATTTGTGATAGAATAATTAAAGGATATAATGAAATGTTAATAGGATCAAGGGTTTTATGCATATCATTTCTCATATTCTATGATAGCATAATCATAATCCATTATGTATTGCTGATATAATTATCTGCAAATCTAGATTTAATTAAATTACTATATGCATATTTGCACTATGATGGGAGAAGGGAGATTACAAAGGTAACAACCATAAGGAACTCTCCTAGTTATGCCACCTCTATAATGGAGGGCCAAGTGTCCTATAATGGAGAACCTATGTGTTCTATGATGGAGGACCAAGTGTCCTATAATGGAGAACCTATGTGTTCTATAATGGATGACCAAGTGTTCTATAATGGAGGACCAAGTGTCCTATAATGGAGAACCTATGTGTTCTATAATGGAGGACCGTGTGTCCTATAATGGAGGACTAATGCGTCCTATAAGGGGGAACCTATGTGTTCTATAATGATGGACCAAGTAGTCCCAAAGAGTGTTCATAGTTCACTATGTATAACTAATGTGATTATTGTTGTAGTGTCGAAAAAAGTAATCCTTTTTTTCATTCGATTTGATAATTGACATTAAAGCTAAATTAATGATGTTTTGGAGTGGTGTTGTAATGTGTTGTATGCATTCACACTATTCTAGGACCTTTATTTAACTAATACATGCCTTAATTGGTCTTTTGCAAGGGTGTTGTAACACACTTTCACACTTTTCTAGGATATGTTTGCTTAATTGAGCCTAATGGGCCCATTTCTCAATAAAGTGTACATAATGTGTAACTTGTTTAAGTGTTGTAAAGTTTCATAAAGAAATCCCTCATTTATCTAGGTAGTCATTAATTAATTGTGGCTAATTGGAGTAATTAACCTCCTTTAATTCAAATTTAAGCCCTCTAAATTGCATTTTCTGAGGGATCAATCCCATCACCCAATAATTAAATAATGCAACTTTGAATGTTTCAAGTTTTAGGTCTTGGAAAGTGTGCTAGGACCCATTCACCACTAAGGGGGAATGGGTCCTCCCTTAATAGGACCCCACTTTCTTTGCATATTCCATCTAGGTTTTTGATCCTCTTTTCAGCCCTTGAAGCTTGGTCCTAGAAAGTGTGCCAAGACCCATTCACCCAAGGTGGAAAATGGGTCCTCCCTTAACAAGTACCCTCTTTTTTAATTCCATTATGGTGGGATTTTAATTATTTTCATTCCTAGATCTGGGGTTAGCTTGAATTCTTTGAATTTTGGGGTTAATCTCTCAATTTAGTATAAATAAGGGGTTGATTCACATTGTTTCACCTATAAAAATTTGAGAGAGCATCCTTATAGAAAATTGGAGTTCATAAAAGCATTCACAAGGCATTACAAGGAAGATTTCTAGAGTTTATTCCAACAATTCAAGATCAATTCATCATGTCAAGGGTTTAATGCATTCATGTATGTGGTTGAGCTAAGATAGTTAATGTTGCATTGAGGATCTATTTACAAGCATCATTTCACATCCAAGATCTACATTCTTCATGGCCACTACATGTTAGATTGTAGATTTTCATTACAAGACATCTTCCAAGGTATCTATATTGCATCATTTTATGTCTCATACTTCAATTCCTTTATTTCATCATTTGGTTTAATTACCTACAAAGGGGTTTGACCAAGGAAAACCCCTATTCACTAATAAACAAAAAAATTTCCTTCCTCTTGAGTGTGGGATTGTAGATTTACAAGTTGAAGATCAAATGGAGCAAGTTTGGAGCAAAATTTTCAAAGTTGCCAAGTTGAAAAAGTTGTCATTCAAAGTGCAAGATCACATAAAGAGCTCTACAAAATTTCCTATAGAATTCCAAAACTTGATAAAATGAAATTTGAGATTGTAGACATCAAGGAACATGATCTTGAAATCATTTTTTTGAAACCCTAAAATGGCCCATTTTCCACTGAAGGCGAATGAGTCTTCCATAGCTCAAAAACAACTTTTTGGCTAGGTACACAAATTTTTATGCTCTAAAAAATCCCCCCATAGTTGCTATAACAGTTAGGTTGCATTTTTGGTTGTTAATAACATCTTATTTTACACATAATTGAATGAAACACCTCTTAGAAAATTTTTGATTCATCATCTTGTTTATCAAACACCTTGATGCAATCTAATTTTCGATGTTTCATTTTGGTGAACCCGACTCATTAAATATTGCAATTTTTTTATTTTGAAGTTTGTCATTGCATCCTAGGTTTGATCTTACATTCATTTTCATTTAGATTTAAATTTAATTAAGATCTCATTTAAGGTTTCTTATTTTACATTGAAATCTTGCATATCATATAAGGTTTAGATTTGCACTGTTAAATCTAAAAAACACAAAAAAAAATCAGTCATTTTGCATCTCATTTAAATCTCATACAATTACATTTGAAAATTAAAAAAAAAATTGCATTTCAACCTAGGTCTTGCATTTCATCTTTTCATTGCATTTTTGCATTGCATTTCTAGAAAATCTAAAATTGAAGCTCACTGCCTTAGACCTGGATCTGAAAGACATTAGAAAAACCTTGAAAATCAACCAAAAATAGTTTAAAAATACCTAACTAGGACCCATTCGCCTTTACTAGTGAATGAGTCCTTGACTTGGTCAAGTCTATACCTTTTGGCATCTGAAAAGACATGAAAAATCACCTAGAAATCTATAGAAACATCTAAAAAAAAGGCCTAACCAGGACCTATTTTCCCTTACTGGAAAATTTGAGTCCCTATTAGGTCCTGATCTACAATTTTTGGAAGTTGAAATCTCATTTTTAGGCTTCTATTTGTTGCAGTTACTTTCCTATTTCATATTTTTGATTTTTTGTTTCATCGAATTTAGTGAATCTAGCTTAATTTTTCTTCATTCAGTGCATTGTAAAAATTCAAAATGACATTTACAACATCTCATTTTCAGCCTATGCAACATGCTAAGAAAAATTCCATCCCCCACACTCATGAGAATGCTTTAGTGAAAGAGAATACAATGGTGGATAATCATGACAATCAAATTTGGTCTTCCCCTAATATTTCTCCTAATTGTGACAAAGATAATTTGGTGATAGAAGATCAAACCAATGAGAGTTATGAGAGTCTTATTTGTCTCTCTTCCCCTACCTCTCCTACTAGTGAAAACATTATTAAATAAGAGACTGGTACCATTGATGAGTCTCCAATTTGTGATGAAGTTACTTTAGAAGAACCAAACATTGAATATCATGAACATCTAGTTTGTATCTCTCCTAAAGACTCTCCTCCTAGGGAGGATACGATGGTGCAATAAAATGATAAAATTGACACCTACCTTTCAAACAAATTTGATGAGGCTTTGTTTGATGAAGATGATGAAGAGACTTTAGAATCCCTTTCACTAAGAGATCATGAAAATTATTTTGAGGTTATGCACATTAGATATCCCTTGAAGTACTCTCCTGAGCCTAAACTCATCATTTATCCACCCTCATAGAAACCACAAACTCAAAATAAACCTGTCCTCATCCTTGAACCACCTAAGAACAATGTTTCATAGCAACCAAGTCATAATACCGTTTCTCATACGTACAACACTAGGAACAATCCACAACCAACACAAACACCTTCAACATCCCTCCCATTACCTAATCCAATATTACTTGGCTCTCCTTGTTTTCCTTTAAAAAATAAAAAGGTGTATAATCTTGTTGAACACCTTAAGAATACTCCTACTAAGATTTTCATATGAGAACTACTTCAAACATCACCTAGTCATCATAAAATTCTTCAAGAAGCTTTGCAACAAGTTATGGTTCCTCCTAACACTAGTTCAAATGATGTGGAAGCACTAGTTCAAGGAATGAATGACATGAACTTATATATTGTTTTCCACTAGAATGAGTTACCTCCCTTACAAATTCAGAAGAAATATAAAGATTTCAACATAATAGTCCACATTGGTCAAATTGTGATAAAATGAACTCTTGTTGACAATGGTTTGACTTTGAATGTGTGTAGTGTGAACATTTTGAAAAGACTCTGAATGAGTGAAAATGATATTAAACCTTATTCTTTATTTATTCATGTATTGAACAATATAGGAAAACAACCACTCAGAGTCATCACATTACCTATCAGAGTTGTGGAAGTAACATTACAAACTCCAGTCCATGTTATGCTTGATGATCTTTCTTATGACCTCTTTTTAGGGAGATAGTGGATTCATGAAATGAATGGTGTCCCCTCTACTTTGCATCGTGTCATGAATTGTGCCTATAACAACAAAGTATACACCTTAAAAGCCGATCCCAAACTTGAAATTTGCTTGATGGTCAAAACAGAAGGACAAAATCCTTTGGAAGTATTAGAATCCTATACACCACATAAAGTCACAAAAGAAAAAAAATAACACGAGAAGAAAATTGATGAAGTCACTAAGCTATTGGAAGATGATTGGGGTTCCTTAGATTTCATACCAACATTCATGGGAAAATACAAGATCATAAACAAAGAGTCTCAAAAGCTAAAAGAAAAACTGATAATTTCAACAAAAGATTCAATGCAAAATGTGAAAGCATCCACCTCAACCACTTTAGAAAAGGAAAATTACACAACAAACTTTGATGAAGTTGATTATGAAAAACCACTGAATCCTAAAGAAATGAAAAAGCTTTATGGAAGAGGTTATAAACTCATGAAACAATTTGGTCATAGTGGAAAAGGATGTGGTGCTAGAGAACAAGGTATCTGTGTTCCTATAGAGCCTAACATGTAAGAAACAACTCGTGGTCTTGGTTATTGTCCTTTTATAGAAATCAAACCATAAAAAAAACCCTCAATTAATATCAACACTCTTACAAAGGATTATTTTAAACCAACTTTAACATTAGTGAATCTTGAATTAATTGACACTAGTGGTCTTGATTATTTTCCTTTGAAAGAAACAAAAGAAACAAAGAAGCCTTCACTTAACATCAATGTCATCACAAAAAACACTAAATATTGGAGTTCATTAGATTTTACAGCCTCCTTTTAGGGAGAGTACAAAATCTTGCAATCTAAAGAGTCTTGTGTAAGTATGAAATCTTTTACTAAGCAAGAGATATCTTTGTCACAAAATAAAGGGACATATTCTACTATTTATCAAGAGATTATCTGGTTGAGACTCCTCCAAGATCATTTGATATCTCTCCCTCCAAACAAATGAAATAAATTTTATTACAAGAATTCATTCTGTGCATATCATAAATTTCATGGTCATTATACTAATGAATGTAGGGCTTTGAATAGTAAAATCCAACATCTTAAGGAGTGTGGTTCTCTCCCGTATGTGGGGGCACCTAATTCCTCTAATTGATACTGATTTTCGCTCTAGCATGTTTCTCATCAATCATTTCGGCTCATCCTTGTCTTGCACGAAGTGGGGGAAAGGGGTAAGGTAGCCTTATCCTCATATGTCACTTGTCTCTATTGTCTAGTTGACCATCTTTCATGTATATATAAGAGCAAGCTTGGGGTGTGACTGATAGGCCCTAAGTTGACTCACTAGTGATGTACTAAGCTATCTTTAGTTGATTTCTGGGGGCAACCCTTTCTTCCTATTTCATGACATAGCTTATTTTGGAAACATATGACTTGGCATAGGGTTTTCCGAGAAAATCTCTCATGTCTTAGGACCAAACATTTAGCTATTTTAAAGTAATTTCTTATGTGTGTGGTGTAGAAATTCTTTTAAAGTGGGGGAATACATTGACATATCATTCGACATTTCATGAGTGATTTTTCATCTTTCATGCAGTGTGTCCTTTTTCTTGGTGGCGTCATTGGGTTTGATTTACTTCGAGAGTGTGATATCCCTTTGATTTTTCCTCTCTTGGGGAGGTTAAGCACAATGTTCCCTAAGATGAGACCTTACATTTTTCCTCTCTTGGAGACGTTAAGCACAATGTTCCCTAATATGATACCTGGCACGAATGAAGCAAAATACCTTTGAACAAAAACAATAATTTATACATTGTTCATAAGTGTTTGGCATAACACAACTTGCTAAACCTTATAAAGCGTGAACACAGACTAAAAGGGCCACCTAGCATAACACACCTTACTTATTTGTGGAGCCTTCCTCATTCATAGGTGCTTAGCATAACACAACTTGTTAAGCCCTATGGAGCATAGAAAAGCATTACATTGTGGTGCCTTATCAAAGTTGTCAGGAGGATAAATTCGATATGATATGAGAGGCTACTATGATTCTATCATTTTACACCTCGTTGGGATAACTCACCTAGTGGACAGACTGAGGTTCCACTACTCCAGAGTGATTAGTGTATGTTATGGACAAGCAACCACCACCTCACATTGCGTTGAATCGGTTGTGCTTGATCCTTTATTTTTATTTTTCTTGGCCTTTGACAAGTGATTATGTATCTTTGTTATTGCTGCATAATTAAGTGTATTGAATGTATACTTTAGTGTGAGTTTGACATGGGGTCATCCTCTCACTAAAGTGGGGGAAAAATGTAGTTTCAAAAAAAGTAATCCTTTTTCGCACTTTGTTTGATAATTGACATTAAAGCTGAATTAATGATGTCTTGGAGTGGTGTTTTAATGTGTTGTACACATTCACACTATTCTAGGACCTTTATTTAACTAAAACATGCCTTAATTTCTCTTTTTAAAGGGTGTTGTAAAGTGTTGTAACACACTTTTACACTTTTCTAGGATGTATTTTCTTAATTGAGCCTAATGGGCCCCTTTCTCAATAAAATATACACAATGTTTACCTTGTTTAAGTGTTGTAAAGTTTCATAAAGTGCTTTCACATTTATCTAGGTGGTCATTAATTAAGTGTGGGTAATTGGAGTAATTAACTCCCTTTAATTCAAATTGAAGCCCTCTAAATTGCATTTTCTGAGGGATCAATCCCAACACTCAGTAATTAAATAATGTAACCTTGAATGCAGAAAGTTTTAGGTCCTAGAAAGTGTGCCAGGACCCATTTTCCACTAAGGGCAAATGGGTCCTCCCTTAACAAGACCCCACTTTCTTTGCATATTCCAATTGGGTTTTTCATTGTCTTTTCACCCCCCAAAGCTTGGTCTTGGAAAGTGTGCCAAGACCCATTCACCCAAGGTGACAAATGGGTCCTCCCTTAACAAGGACCCTCTTTTTGAATTCCATTATGGCAAGATTTTAATTAATTTCATTCCCATATTTGAGCTTGTGGGTGAATGGGTCCTCCCTTAACAAGGACCCTCTTTTTGAATTCCATTCTAGCATGATTTTAATTAATTTCATTCCTACATCTGAGTTCAGCTTGATTTCTTTGAATTTCAAGGTTAATCTCTCAATTTAGTATAAATAAGGGGTTGATTCACATTGTTTCACCTAGCAAAATTTGAGAGAGAATCCTTATAGAAAATTGGAGTTCACAAGAGCATTACAAGAGAATTCATAAGGCATTACAAGGCAGATTTCTAGAGTTTATTGCAACAATTCAAGATCAATTCATCATGTCAAGGGTTTAGTGCATTCATGAATGTAGTTGAGCTAAGATAATTAATGTTGCGTTAAGGATATATTTACAAGCATCATTTCACATCCAAGATCTATATTCTTCATGGCCACTACATGTTAGATTATAGATTTTCATTACAAGACATCATCCAAGGTATCTACATTGCATCATTTCATGTCTCACGATTCAATTCCTTTATTTGATCATTTGGTTTAATTACCTACAAAGGGGTTTGACTGAGGCAAACTCCTATTTACTAAAAACCAATAATTTTTCCTTCCTCTTGAGTGTGTGATTGTAGATTTATAGGTTGAAGATCAAGTGGTGCAATTTTGGAGCACAATTGTCAAATTTGTCATTCAAAGTACAAGATCATGTAAAGAGCTCTACAAAATTTCCTATAGACTTCCAAAATCTGATAACAGGGAATTTGAGAGTGTAGGCATCAAGGAATAGGATCCTAAAATCAGTTTTCTGAAACCCTAAAAGGACCTCTTCACCACTGAAGGTGAATGAGTCCTCCATAGCTCAAAAACAAAAACTTTCTAGCTAGGTACATAGATTTTTATGCTCTAAAAACTTCCCCCATAGTTTCTATAACAGTTAGTGTAAGTGTGAATAAGTAAATAAGTAAAACAAATAAAACACTTCTTAATGAAACATTATATCAAGATTTAACATGAATTAAACTAATTTAAAACATAGAAAACTTGAAAGTGTCTCATTGTCTCCCATCTTCAAAGATTTATCAAGTCAGAGAAGGCTCTCAAATTTGTAAGCACCATAACTATTAAAATGCCTATCTAGAGAATGGAATTGATGCTAAATGCAATGATGTGATGATTGATAATGAAAATAAAAAATTATGATACTACTGTAATCTATTTTGACATGAAAACTGATGGATGAAAGCTACAGTAAAAAAAACTATGATGCTATGATGATGTGAATTCTACTAATGCTATGATTCTAATTCTACTGATGATATTGCTATTTCTATTGATATGATTGCTTGATTGCTATGAATGTTGTAGAGTAAGTTTGCACAAAGATTCTGGATCCATTTCCTGTGAAAAAAAGTTGTATACATAGATTTATGACAATAGTTTATGACAGGGCAGCACAACAGAGGCCTGGATTCAATCTTGAGATTTGAAGGGTGAGAAATGAAGAAGTTGGAGCTGATGAAGGGAATGGTTTCTCCCCTTGAAAACATTAGGCAAGATGATAGGAAAGATCAAAGGAAATAGATTGAAGAGGATTGCCTGCAAGTTTGTATCTGAAACTTTCTTGTGAATGCCAGTTGAATTAATTAGATTTTGGAATATCAAATTTGGTATGTGAGTGAATAAAGGAATTTGCTTTATGCCTTTTTTTAAATATTTTTTATTTTATTTAAATTATCAAAAGGGGAATAAATAATTTAATAAAACAAACTATAGAAGTTGTTTATTAAATTAAAATAGAAGGAATATGATAATTAAACAATAAAGTGTAAAACTTTGTTTATTTAATTAAGATTGAAATGATGTAATAGTTAAATAACACCAACTATAAAAGTTGTATATTTAATTAAAAATTGAAGAACAAGAGAATTAGAATGTGAACTATAAATACATATTTCTATTTATTTAATAGTAGAGGAAATTAAGATAATCAAATAAAAGTGTATTTAATTAATTTGATTATCCAGACCATTTTTAGATGTATACATTTTTCCCTTCTTTGAAGTGATGTATTTACACATTGCTTCAAAGAAAATTTTGTGCTGCTACTGGTATTGATGATTTTTTTTTCAGAATGCCCCAGACATGCCCCAAACATTGATTTTAGCTGATGATGGATATATGCCCCCTCAAGAGATAAATTAGTGAGTTTTTTAATTTTTTTTGATTTTTTTGAAAATTTTCAAATTTTTATGATTTTTTAATGATTTTGACGTAGATTTGATGAATATTCAGTGATGAAATAATTTATCTCCCAATAATTGATGTAGAAAGTGCCCCAGGATTTTTTTTAAATTAATCTCCTTTAAAAAAATTAAAATAACCCCACAAAAATCCCATCTTTAATAACCTATAAAAGGTCAAAAAGGTCCTTTTCAAAATCATTTGTGCATTTGAATTTTGAAAATTTTGTGAGAGAGCTATTTGTGCCACTTGGAGCGAGATGTTGATTGCTTATCACACCCACTGTTTTGAGCATGTACGACGTCACCAACGCCCGACCGCTTATGGACCTCCGATATGTACCCTTTATTCCCTCATTTTTTGTGCCTTGTCTCATTTTTCACGTATTTTTTGGATTTATAAATTTTCATTTCCTTTAGCACTTTGAATTTCTGTTGTAGCACTTTCAGTAGGTCTTTTAGTGATTTGAAAACTTTAGCACATTGGGCTTTTGTTTTAGTTCTTAGGTATAATGTTTTAGTGCTTAGGTTTTCTGTTTTAGTGCTTTGAAAACTTTAGCGCTTAGGATAGATTATTTAGTGTTTTACCCTTCTGTTTTAGTGGTTTGAATAGGTTAGTGCTTTGACCCAAAGTTTTAGCGCATTGACCCAGTAAAATAACACTTTTGGTTAATTGGCGCTTTGACCATCTGTAATAGTGCTTTTGACTGATGAAATGGTGCATGTCATGATTTTAGCACTTTGAATGCCTATTTTAGTGCATTCAAATTAAATTGATGAATTTTTTCAAATTGTCCTTCATTTTGTCAATTTTTGATCTTGTCAGCCATTGGTTTGATATGTTTGATTATCCTGATCAAGTAGATGATGTTCAACCTCATGATAGGTGAGGTATGATGTTTGATTTGATGATAATTATCCTCATGATAAGTGAGGAATAATTATAGTTTGATTGACATACCTCATGATAAGCGAGGTTAATTTGATGCATTGATGATTGTCCTCATGATAGGTGAGGTTCAATGATACTTGATGATTTCACCTCATGATAGGTGAGGTTCAATGATGTTCGCTCATGAGATTTTGATGAAAATTCTCACCAAGAGATAATTATATTTGAACTGATATTTGATGTTTTGAGAATTGACATGGAATATTGACTTTGATCTTTTAATGATAACAGGATTGTTTTGGGAGCCTTTAGGTTCAAGAGTGATTCCCATGGACATTTGATTTGATACCACAGTTGGCACAGCTTGACACAGCTATTATTACACATTGTGGATTGTCTCCTCTTTTATTCATTGCCCAAATTAGGATTAATTGGGGTCTATTGACAATGCTAGCCGAGAGATGGCATAACGAGCACAACACCTTTCACCTACCTACTGCTGAGATGACAGTCACCCCAAAGGATGTCTGGTGGATTTTGTAGCTTCCCATTGTTGGAGATGTTGTCATTTATGATTCTATAGAGAAGGGTGGGACTAATGCCCTCTATAGAGTGTTTCAGGATGATCGGATTGCTGGAGAGTGGATTCCATGGTGTAAGATGGTCGATGCATATGCCACTTTTCCTACAGTGTGTGATGATTTCATTGGAGGATTCCTTTGTCTTGATCGTAGGTCAAAGGGATTCTTTGTTGGTTGGGGCCAAGTACTGGAGAGTATGGTCATTCATGGGACCAGATTTGCTTGGGGCATGTGCATGCTTGCCCACTTATATCATTATTTACATTCAGTTGTGTATCTCAGAGGTCGAAGTTTATCTACTGGTGTCACTTTGCTTTAGGTATGGGTGTGGGAGTACATAGCTGTCACATGTCTAGTGCCAGTTAGACAAAGACCACCTATGAGACGATGTGTGTTTAGATATGCCGACCACCTTACTCAGTCCAGAATGGGTAAGTTAGAGTATTGGAGGAGAGTGATCAATGACATAGAGTCTATGACATGACATTCATATCTAGATTGTGATCATTGGGACAAGGATGATATTTAGGTACCCTTTCTCTATCAGTCGATGATACTAATTAGTCAAACTCAATGGGTTCTAGAGAGATTTCTGATTAGATGAGTGTTTAGACAGTATGGTATGGTTCAAAGGATGCCCTAGGGTGTTTCCCATTATGCCCGTTGTCAGTCAAATTCTATAGATTGGGGCCCTAGTTTATCATATGATGTTGTTTTCCAGGAGTTTCAGGCCTTGCAGCTTTTTGAGTGGGAAACCCATGCCGATATTGTTGAGCCACCAATTACAGTTGACTATACTGAGTATCTAGCTCTATATCCTTTTCCTCATCTTACCATTCTAGATGAGCTTGCCCCACTACTCGCAGAGGAGGACGTTCCCATTGCACATGGTCAAAGGTAGAGGAGTGAGGAGGTTGGGGAGGTCGAGGCAAAGGATGTTGGTGTTGTTGGTGAGAAGGATGTTGGTGTTAAGGAGGATGTTGGTGAGGAGGAGGATAGTGGAGAGGTTGCAAATGGGTTAGGTCCTTCCTTTGATATGTCAGAGGAGACAATGCCTCATAAGAGGCAGACAGTGAGGGATGTGCTAGATCAGCTACAAATAGTGAGCCTTTAGGTGTAGTTAGAGACTATTCGAGAGTAGCTTCTTCAGGCTCAGGGTTTATTAGAGAAAACTTAGGCTCAGATGTAGGCACAGGCCCAATTACATGCAAAGGATTTATCATCCATGTAGGCTCAATTGGCTACGACACAGGCACAGATTGTAGCATTGACAGTTGAGAGGGATGTTGCTAGGTATTTTGCAGGGGTAGCCCAGGCTCAGATTACTTCCTTGACACCTGAGAGGGATGCCGCTAGGTTTACAGTAGAGGGTGCTCATTCCATAGCTGAGAGATTACAAAGATTGGAAGATGGTGCTTCCCTAGTGGATTATATGCGAGAGGTTTCCCATATTGGTGGGGAGGTGGAGTACTATAGAGGTAAATATTATGATGTCATCCCTTCTGAGTAGAGAGTGAGCTACAGGAAGCCTCAATCTAGTAGGACTCATTCTAGTACTATCAGTGTAGGTGTGACATAGCCTCCTCGGAGAGACCCCAGAGATCCTAGTACATCTGGCAGTGGTGGAGGGACACATCTTGCTATGCCTACACTGTTTGGAGCCAGCAGTACTTAGATTCTGATGTGATTTGTCTTTTGTACTTGAGATGATGTGCATTCTGATTACAACCATTTTTTGATGATATCTCTCTTCATTTTAGACATCATTGTATACTTGACATTATTATTTTGATCTATATTATATGCAATGGACTCTTCAGTCCATATGTGTTCTACATGATTCTTTGATGGATGCATTTTCCTTCATGTTCTATATGCTATGTGATGATTCCTTTGTTATGATGTTATGGATGCAGTTTATATCACGATGATATGCTATGATGTATGATGTTTTATTATGATGATGTATGGATGATGTATGGATGCTTGATGTATATGTAAGATGTATGGATGTATGATGTATATGTATGATGTATGATGTTCTATTTTGGTAGAAATGCAAATATATGATGTAATAAATGGATAAATTAATGATAAATGATGTAATAAATGGATGGATTAATGATATATGATATATGATAGAGATTTATGTGTAGATGAAGATGATATGTGATATATATGATGTAATAAATGGATGTATTAATGATATACGATAATGAAATGATAAATGAATGTATGATATGTGATATGATTGAGATTTATACGTAGATGAAGATGATGTATGATAAATGAATGTTTGATGGATATTTGAAAATGCAATGATAGAGATTTATGTTTTTGAGATTTTCTTCATGCAATTTTATGTGATATGGAAAATGTAATATGATAAATGCAAAATTATTTGATTCAAATGTATGAATGTATGCAAATGAATATAATGATGTAACTATATGATTATGATGATGTTTCTGTTAATGTCAAGTATACTCAATCTTTTAATGAGAAAAGATAACATCGTCTTTGAATGATTCACCAATTTTTGTAACAAATACTCTGCAGATGCAAAAATTATTATGAATGCAATCTAATTTAACCATGCAAATGCAAATATTGGCATTTTAATAGTAATTTTGTGCTTTGTATCATCATAGAGCTTTAGAAATGTTGAAAGTGAGTACAAGCATCAATGGTATAATTTAGACCATGATGACCTGAGTACTACTTCCATTATTTTTGATATTGCAAGCTAACACAAGCATCGAGGTATAATTAAACTGAGATGACTTGAGCATTTTTTGCATAAAACAGACAAGAATTAACCACTTTCCTATGTGAATTGGAAGGTCATCCATGATACTTTGTAGAGAACTTCCCGCGACAATTCACACAGCAGTTCTGAGTAATTCACAAATAGTAGCTAAAGAAAATATCATTCTCCTTCCTTGCTTCTCTAGTTCAATACATCATTGAGTTGCTCCAAAGAAATGATAATAATGATCAAAGCACAATGTATCCCACATTTTCTTAAAGTATTTCAATCATTATTCATATTAGAACATTCATCCTAATTTTATGATGTTTTTGTGTTTTCAAGAGTTTTTTTTTTTTTGACCAAAGACCTAACCTAAAGACCTATCCTAGGGGCTTTGGGGGCTGATAAATGATTAGCCTTGCCTATGTTATACACACAAAGACCACATAGTTTGACTGAGACAGACTCATGTTTTTGGATTTTTTGATACTAACTTTTTTGACTTGTTTTTGGATTTTCTGATGTGATATGGATGTTTGATGTGTTTCCAATGGTGTTTGATGTTCTATGTTGTGTTGTGTTTTGATCTTTGTTTTCACTACTTTTGTCTTCTCATTGTTTGTCCATTTGGTTAAGCTTGATGTTATTGCCCCCAATGAGGTTTAGATGTTGCCCCCAAGCTAGGGTGAGACATGACCACATAATATGATATGATATGATAATGGATGTAAAAATGATGGTGAAAGCAATGACCATGACATGTGTCCAAATATATGGAAGAGCTGATTCGAATCACAAATAGCGCCTATTTCCAGGTTTTTACTATATGTTTTTATTGCACTTTTTTAGTTTTTTTGATTTTTTTGTTTTCTAATTTTGATTTTGATTTTTTGTATATTTCTATTTTTTGATTTTTTTTTTTCACCAAGACACCTATTTGTCAGGTTTTCATCAAGGTAACCATTTTTAGAAACTAGTTCATGCACTAGGTGATTCAGGTATAGAAATTTCTAAGATGGATATTGTTGATAGGTTCATCAAATAGATCCCCTTCTAGTGTAGACAATTGATATGCTCCTGATCCATATACTAATATGATTACAAAGGGACCTAGCCAATTAGTTTCAAACTTCCCTTTCTTTTCTCTATCCCGCTGATTTCTAGGGTTTTCCTTTAGGACCAAGTCTCCAACTTGAAAGACTCTAGGCTTTACCCTGTGATTGTAGCTCCTTGACATTATTTTCTAGTAGGCCTTTAAATGATTGACAACTTGTTGATGGCATTCATCCAGTAATTCCAATTCCTATAGCCGAGAGACTCTGTAATCCTCATTTGTAATGATACCCTTGAGTGAGACATAGAGTGATGGTATTTCTACCTCAATGGGTAGGATGGCCATTGGTCCATACACAAAGGCATATGGTGTTGCTCCTTTTGGTGTTCTAATGTTGGTTTTGTAGGCCCATAGTGCTGGATTTAGCTGAACATGCCAATCATGTCCAACATCGTTTACCATTTTCTTTAGTATTTTTAGAATTGTCTTGTTTGAGGCCTCTGCTTGGAAATTTCCCTAGGGATAGTACGGTGTTGAGAAATGATGTTGGATATGGAATTGTTCACATAATTCTTGGACATCCTAATTTTTAAAAGGCCTACCATTATCTATGACAATGGATTTGGGTACCCTGTATCGACATATGAGGTAGTTGAGTATGAAAGATGAAATTTTCTTTCTAGTGACAATTGTTAAAGGAATTGCTTCTATCCATTTTGTAATATACTCTATTGTTGTGATGATGAACTTGTGTCCATTGGATGAAGACAAATTTATTTTTCCTACTAGGTCTAGTCCCCATTGACAAAAGGGCCATGTTGATGTGAAGGGTTGTAACTCTTGTGCTGACACATGAATTAGATTACCATGAATTTGACACTTCTGACACTATTTAACATATTGATAACATTCCTTCTCCATGTTCAAATAGTAATACCCTAAATGGAGGAGTTTCTTAGATAAGGTTATCCCACTTGAATTGGTTTGAAAAATACCTTCATGGACCTCTCATAAGGATATTTTATATTCGTGATGTTCCAGACACCAAAGAAGAGTACCATCTAGATCTCGGTGGTATAGGGTGTCAGCAATCAATGTATGTCGGGCGGATTGATAGATAAAGTTACACTTTTGGTTTCTAGAGAGATCAAGAGGAAGGATATTATCCTTGAGGTAAGTATAAATCTCTCCATATAGTGAGGTTTGAGTGTCGGTTATTTGGCATATGGTTTGCAAATTAGGATTATCATATGCAGGGTTAGATAGTTGTTCCACCATAAACTCATAATGACCTTTCTTTTCTGGTAATTGCAAAAGGGAAGCAATTTTCACCATGGCATCTGCAGCCTTGTTCTTTGCCCTTGGTATTTGTTCAAACTTGATATCCATGAAGTACTTTTTAAGATCATCTATCTTTTTCTTGTAAGGCATGAGCTTTTCATCCTTTGTTTGATACTCATCATTTACCTGATAGATAACCATCTATGAGTCCCCATACACTTGCATTTATATGATTTTCCATTCAATAGCTACTTTGATGCCGATAATCAATGCTTCATACTCAGCTGCATTGTTGGTACATGGAAACATTAACCTATAGGATCTTGGGATGGTGTGCCCTTGAGGTGTGACAAATAAAATTCCCACACTAGACCCTCTTTGTGTGTAAGATCCATCAAAACAAAGCCTCCATTGTTGTGTTGTAATATTTAGGATGTTAGCATCTAGAAATTCAATGTTCATTGGGTGATGATCCTGTAATGGAGCTTCAGCTAGTTAATTTTCTATTACCTGTCCTTTGATGGCCCTCCTGTCAACATATTGGATGTCAAACTCACTCAAGATCATGACCCATTTTTCCAATCTCCTTGTTAGAGCAGCTTTACTAAGTAGATATTTCAATGGGTCTATTTTTGCTATGAGCTTGACTATATGAGTCAACATGTAGTTTCACAACTGTTGGGTTACAAAGACCACTGCTAAACAAGCCTTCTCTATGAATGTGTAGTTTATTTCATATCTGTTGATTGTCCTGCTGATGTAGTAAATGGCTTGTTCTTTTCCTTCAAAATCCTCCTATGCCAATAAAGCTCCTAAGGATATGTTAGTTGTTGCGATATACAATATCAATGGTCTCTCTATCGCAAGTGGCATGAATATTGGAGGTGACATCAAGTATTGATTTATCTGGTTAAAATTTGTTTCATAGTCATGATCCCACTTGAATGAAACATTCTTATGGAGTAGATGATTAAAGGGGTGACTCTTGTTTTCCAGTTGGGAGATAAATCTCTTGATGGATTGCAACCTACCTTGTAGGGATCGTAATTGATTGATGTTTTTACATGGTGACATCTCCATTATTTCTTTAACCTTAGCTGGATCCACTTTAATACCTTTCTCTGACACTATGTAACCAAGGATTTTTGTTGATGTTACCCCGAACACACATTTCTTTGGGTTCAATATAACATTGAAAATTTCCAACCTAGTAGATATTTTATCTAGAATTTCTAGATATCCTTCCCTTGTGTATGTTTTTATAAGATGTCATCCACATAATCTTCCATGAAAGTATGCATCATGTCATGGAAAATAGTGGTCATTGCTCGCTGATATGTCACACCTGCATTTTTCAACCTGAAGGGCATGGCATTCCAACAGAATGTATCCCAAGGACAAGTGAATGTTGTCTTTTATTTATGTTCAAGTGCTATTTTTATTTGATTATATCCTGAGAAGCCATCCATTAACGATAACATGGCATGTCCTGCTGTTAGATCAACAATTATGTCAATGGTGGGTAAAGGAAAATTATCCTTTGGGAATGCCTTGTTTAAATATCTGAAATCCATACATATTCTGATGCTATTATTAGGTTTTGATACTAGAACAATATTTGAGATCCATTATGCATAATCTATGGACCTGATAAATCTTGCATCCAATAACTTCTTCAACTCAGCTTTAACCATCAGGGCGATGTGGGGATGCATCTTTCTCAATTTTTGTTTCATTGGTTTGATTCCTTTTGGTAGTGACAGATGATGCATCAAGAGATTTGGATCCAATCTTGGCATTTCAGAATAAGACCATGCAAAATTGATGTGTTGTTCCTCAAAGAATTTGGTGAATGCAGGCTTCTCCTGTTGTATCATGGATGTTGTTAGATGTAGGATCTTGGCATTTTTAGTTGTTCCCATATTTATAGATTGTGTTGGTTCTACTAGTACCAATGATCTATCATGGAAATTCTCTAGGAGAGTGTCAAATCTTCCATCCTTTAGTGCCTCAGAAAGGTTTTCACTATTGGATATATTCTTTATTTTTTCTTTTTCAAAATATAATGCTCCCTCAAAAAGGTTTTCACCATTAGATTTATTTTTCCTATTGTCATTTTTGCAACTAGAAGATTTGGCACCCTCCTATTGTGAAGTGTCATTATGAGTATTATGGATAGAACTCATATCAGGTTCATCACTGCAAAGATAGTTTATGATGTCATCATCATTTGAAAAGATTGGTAAATGAATAGGTTTGGTGGGTTCCCATTCAATAAGTTTGAGATGCCTCAAGGGTAATAAGTCATCAGGTTGAGTATGATTGATAGTTGTAAGTGTTCTGATAGCTAGGTGGTCAAATTTATTAGTAGGAAGGTCAAGATCTATAATAGTACTCATCTCCAAATTGTTTGTCTCACTCAATGTCTAATCATCCTTGCTTGAGTCATCGATATTTATTGATCCCATTACAAATGGTATATTTCTTGAACTTTGTCCCTCCTTTCATAAGGGTGTATATATTTGAATGAAATCAATTTGTTTGTCAGTGTATGGTTTAGAAGATAAATGATCCCATTCATACTCATTAGAATCTATATTATAACCATCTCTCATTTGTAAAATCCTTTCTACCACTTTCTGAGCTACTTCTTCCTTTGATTCCCCTATATAGCCTAATCTTGTTTTCTTTTTAGGCTGTAGTGTTAAGGATTGAATAGGTTCTATAATGCCATCCTTTCTCTTGCCAATTGGTCCTTGGCCTTCATAGCCCATTTTTCTAAGATAGCCTTCCCTTTTCCATACTGATCTATTTTGATGTTGATATTCGTTGATATTGAGGCTTCTTCATCCTTGTATAGCCAATTGAGAATGGATTTTTCTTCTGACTCATCTTCAAGGGTACCTGCTTTTATAAATATTTCATTCAAAGTTGTGATTGGTTGTGATGAATGTGGTGTGTTTGATGTGGGTTGTCCATATGATTTTGGTGATGGTAGCAATTGTAATAGACACAAAGATTGCTCAAGAGAATATTCTCCTAAGCTTTTGTCCTTTAACTGAACCTTTTCTAAAAATTGTTGTGATAACTCCATAGGACCTTTAGTGTTTCATATAGTCATGTCCACAATAGTTGTTTCCTTTATCCAATCCTTCTTCTCAACCCATTTAGATATGAAATTGGGTTTTCTTTCACCACTAGATGAAGTGGAAGTGTTGACTTCTCTGTTGTGGGGTACCAGAGTGTCTTGATTTGCCTTTAACATGTTGCAAGTCTGTGGATTATTTTTGTTAGTTGATATGGTGACCTCCTGTCCATTTACTGGAAATTTTAGACATTGATGGCATGTTGAAGGTACCACTTACATTTCATGGATCCATGGACGACCCAATAGTATGTTATATGTTAAGTCCTTGTCTAACACTTGACAAACAATGTTTTTGACAATAAATACTACTTGAATTGGAAGTACTATTAACCCTTTGGAAGACCTTTCCTCTTCACCATATTCCTTAATTGTTATCTTTCTTCTAGCATCAATGGCATTGTCAGAATAGCCCAGTGCATGAATTAGTTTCAAAGTACAAATATTTAATCCAGCTCCACCATCTATTAAGACACACTTGACATAGTGTTTATGGATTAGAACCTCTATTTGTAAGGCTGCATTGTGTGGGTGATTTAGAGACACATCATCTTGTTCAGAGAATGACATACAATGAGGTGTGGTAAGATGTCCCACCATGACTTGGAATTGAAAAACATCCAAACTATTGGGCACTGTTGTAGCTACTAGAGCCTATTCCAAAACTTCTTTTATAATTGGTCCACGATGCTCTATTGATGTGATGGGGGAGTAGTGCTTTTGGAGGAAATTCCTTTCAGTATCACTTTGGACTACTCCCTTGTCGTTACATTGACTTGTTGATGGTCTTGTGTTTCCCTGATCTTTAGGAAATTGATTTGATTGTCAGATGTGTTTGTACTTGGTATCATGTTTAGGGATTCAATGCCTTTGATGTTTGTGTCATTTTTCCCAACCTCAGAAAGGAAATTTATGGTGGTGTCATAGACATAGTTTATACTTTTTCCTTTACCGCTTGAAGAAGACTCCCCTTTTTTGTAGTTGGGTAATGGATTGGTAAATGCACTGTGGTTGTTGTTTGTTTGATTCCTTTCGACAAAAACCTTCTTTGCCTCAATCAAGTCTTGTATCAAATTTTTTAATTGTGTACAGTCATTTGTTTTATGTCCCTTATTCTTATGAAAGTTGCAACAATCAACATTGTTCCACCAAGATGATTTTAACTTTGGTTCCCAATTTTGGGCTTCTCGTAGAGTGATAGTCTATTTGCAATGAGCTCTCTCATTACTAATTCCAAAGTTTGTCCTAATGGGGTAAATCCTCATTGATTGGATTATCTTTCATATGACAGTTGAGATTCCCCATTGTTCATGTTATTGTTTTGAGTAGTGTTATGATTTTCATTTTGATTTGTTTTGATAGTTGTTGCTGTCAAATTGAATACTGGTTTTGTATTTTGTGTGTTAGTTGTAGCTTCATTGTTTCTAGTATTTCTATTTTTCTGCCAAAATTTAAGCTTGTCATTTTTTCCATAGTGATTTGCATTGTTTGGTGTATCACTGTAGTGTTTAATCACTCCTCATTTGACTAGGGCTTCTTCGATTTGAATCCCATTCTCGATTAATTTTTTGAATGTTGGGAGACATTGTAGTTCAAGTCTATAACTCATCTGATCATTTAAGTTGTTGATAAATAATTCAATCTTCTCCTCTTCAGGTATAGATTGAGGATATCTAGTGAACAAATTTCCCCAATGTTGTAAGAATGATAGGAATGTCTCGCCATTTTTCTATTTCATATTATACAGATCTTTTATGGTTACATTGTGTTGTATGTTGAAGGAGAATTGAGAGATGAATTTGTTGACCAGTTCTTTGAAGGATTGAATCACTGGTTGTAACTTGGAGAACCATTCCATACAATGGGCTTCCAAACTCCAAGGAAATAACCTCATGAGGTAAGTATCTTCTTGTGCAAACTTGAGGCTCATTGTTCTGAATTCCCTTACATGGTCAATTGGGTCTGATTTTCCATTGTATTTATTGTATTTAGGAAATTCACAGTGTCTAGAGAAAGGTAACATATCCACACTTGGATGAAAAGGGTAAGGAAAAATGTCCTATAATAAATATTTCTTGGTGGTTCCCACTTGCATATTCTAAATCTGTTGATGTAGATTTTGCATTTGATTTGTTAAAGCAACCACTTGATCTGTGTCCTGGGTGTGGTTTGGTTATGTTTCATTTGTTCTAGGTGTTTCCTTCAACTGATTGATGTCAAAATCTTTAGGAAGTTTGGCACCTAACTTTGCTAACATCAAGAAATATTTCTCCATGTCTTGTTCTAAGACCTTTTCCATAAATTTATGAAATTTTGGGTCTTGTTGGATGTGTTGTATATCTTCTTGTGTTATTTTATTGTTTTCATGTTGTTGGAATCAATAAAAGGGGTTTTCTTTAGTCATGTTTCAATTTTTAGTTTCTTTCTCTCTAAGTTTTTTTCTTTGCAACCCTATCAAGATTGGCATACAAATTTTTGTTTGTTTTCACTAAACTTGGATCTTCCATGTTGTGATTAGTGCCAATTTTATTTTAATGAAGCCAAATAGAATGATGTATTTTATTGATGAGGCTAAGTTGAAAATTTGATTACTAAGTTTTTTCTCGTGATGGTAGGATGTTAGAATCCTAATGAGGAAACTTGACTCAATAATCTATATTTTTTTTGATAATTTGACACTTTGTGTTTTGCAAGATCTGGGTTTATGTTTGAAAACAATTCAACTTGTAAAAACCTACCTTGTTTCAGGTTTTTCGGACACTAGTTGAATTGTGAAATGTTTCTGATTGGTAAAAAAAGATGAATTTCTGATGGTAACAAATATGACATACCTTTTTGAAAGGTCTTCATTTTTTAGTTCTATGGAAGTGCTAATACAGAGGGTATACACACTGAAACAAAATGCAAAAGTGCTAAAAGGTCTAGTGAAAGTGTTGTGAAACAGAGTAGGAGTGCTAAAACAGACCACAGATGCACTGTAATACTGTTATAGACACTAGTAATGTTTGATATTGAGATAAGTGCTATAAAATTGATCAGACGTGCTGAAAAAGATGATAGAAGCACTATTTTTGACCGCGTAAGCGCTAAAAGATAGCGCTAAAGTGCTAGAATAGACTTTAGAAATGATATGACATTGGTATTTTCTGATATTGACATTTTGTTTTCTTAGTGACAGAAGCGCTATAAGATGTGGCAGAAGCACTAAAAAAAATGGTAGAAGCATTGTTTTAACTATGGAAGCACTAAAATAATGCACAAAAGTGTTATAACATATGGTAGAAGTGTTGTTTTTGGGATCACAATTTTTGTTTAATTTTTCTCCCCGTGAGAAGACAGACTTTTTGTGGTGCCATTTTTTGGATTTTTAGTATTTTGGTAGAATATTTTACTATAATTCATTAATTTTGGATTAAAAACCTAATGTTTCTAAGTTTTGTATACTGTAAGAACTGATCTAGTTTTTTAGAGTATTCAATCGTTGGTTGCGGGATGGAAGATTAACGAATAGGTTGAATAGGGTTAGGTTCATGTGAAAGAGCTCTTCTCTGATAATAGGCTTGTGAATACAAGGGCTCTAAAGCATAATTGTCAGTGTAACCCCTAGTGAAATCATGAAATATATGGATGAAGGTCCTATGGTGAAGCAAAATATTCCTACTTTGATACAAGAAATGTCTTCTTTTCAAAAGGTTTCTATACCTAAGTGATTTCTTAGGTTTTTTGATTCTCTTGGCAAGATATTTCTTGAAAATTTTTGTGGTTTTCCAATCCCTAATGATGTATTTCCAAGTTTGATTTTTTCCAAGTTATATTTTTCAAGATGATCTTTTATCTGGATTTAATGATTTTGAAATACACAACAATCAAATGTAGACAGTTGTTTTTAAGAGCTATAATCTAAATAGATAGTGTACGTGCAAGGATCAAATAGATCCTTCTTGATTTTCACAGGTTTATTGACAAAAAGACACTTTAGATAGACTCACTCTTAAGGACAAGTAGGTCATCATTATACTCAATCAACCCAAAACTTAAAATTGCATCAACTCACACAATCGTGTCACCCCCTAGAGGGCGCCCGTGTTTTTGTCTTTTCTAGGTGCGTACTCAAGGTTAGATTTCTCAATCCCCTGAGCAAACGGTCCTTGGAAATTATATGGTGAGTGTCTTCCCTTCCTCGACACTACTAAGTGTTACAATGTTCAGAAATTGACAAGTTGGATACTACAATATGGTTCTTAGATAGGGTTTCCAATCGGAGCAGTAATAATAAGCTCCCTCAGGAGACCTCCCAACCTTTAGAACAAAGGCTTTTGGGATGGTTATCTTGCACACTTTTGGTAAATGAGGATTTATCCAGATTTAGTTTTATTTTATAGTGGGTTGGAAAACCTGGCTTTGGTTGTTCCCACTCAGGTCTTTCCCATAGGGTGAGTAATTTTTCCCACTACGACAAGGCTTCTAAAGGATTTAATAAAGCTGGAAATGCATAAAATAAAGGATGAGTCTGGCATTTTGATCACCTAGTTAAGGGGAGAGCATATGCCTATCACCACACAAACACAAATCAATTGTTTAATTTTTAGAACCCAAATGACAATTTGCTATCATAGTGAAGATTTTGCTTCACAATGAAGATATTGCTTCACAAAAAGAGATGGTGTTCATTTTTAATCCCAAATTGAAATGTTTGGTGACTATCCTAGGATTGATAATTTTTTAATCAAGTGACTATCCTAGATTGATTCATTTTAGTCCAATTGAAGAAATGAAATTCACTGGCCATGGTCATGTTGGATCTAGACAACAGTTTACATAGAAGCGCTATAACAGATAGCAAATCTGCTATAGAAATAGTCAGATGCACTATAGAAAATGTCGCAAGTGCTACAAGATTCATCAGAAGCACTGTAGAATTCGACGAATGCGCTAAAACAAATTTTGAATGTGATTAGTCAAACTGTGCTGAAAGCTTTTGATTGAAGCACTAAAATAGTCCTTGAAAGCGATGTAGTTTTCTTCAGAAGCACTAAAACAGGTAGAAGCACTATAGAATCTTCTGATTGCGCTAAAATAATCACACCAGATTCCTATATGAAAGCTTTTTAGAAAAACTTGTTAAAAACATGGGGTTTGAGACCCACGGTGGGTGCCAAAATGTAAGTGTGAATAAGTAAATAAAAAACTAAAACACTTCTTAATGAAAAATTATATCAAGATTTAACATGAATTAAACTAATTTAAAACACATAAAACTTGAAATCGTCTCATTCTCTCCTATCTCCAAATATTTATCAAGTCACGAAGGATCTCAAATTTGTAAGCACCGTAACTATTAAAATGCCTATCTGGAGAATGGAATTGATACTAAATGCAATGATGTGATAATTGATAATGAAAATAAAAAACTATGATACTACTATAACTATTCTAACATGAAAACTGATGGATGAAAGCTATAGTATAAAAAACTATGATGCTACCGTGATGTGAATTCTACTGATGCTATGATTCTAATTCTACTAATGTTATTGCTATTGCTATTGCTATGATTGCTTGATTGCTATGAATGCTACAGAGTAAGTTTGCACAAAGATTCCAGATCCATTTCTTGTGAAAAGAAGTTGTATATATAGATTTACAACAATAGTTTGTGACGGGGCAGCACAATAGAGGCCTAGATTCAATCTTGAGATTTGAAGGGTGAGAGATGAAGAAGCTGGAGCTGATGAAGGGAATGGTTTCTCCCCATGAAAACATTAGGTAAGATGATAGGAAAGATCAGAGGAAATAGATTGAAGAGGATTTCTTGCAAGTTTGTCTCCAAAACTTTCTCGTGAATGCCAGTTGAATTAATTAGATTTTGGAATATCAAATTTGGTAGGTGAGTGAATAGAGGAATTTTCTTTATGCCTTTATTTAAATATTTTTGTTTTTATTTAAATTAGCAAAAGGGGAATAAATAATTTAATAAAAAAAACTATAGAAGTTGTTTATTAAATTAAAATAGAAGGAATATGATAATTAAACAATAAAGTGTAAAACTTTGTTTATTTAATTAAGATTGAAATGATGTAGTAATTAAATAACACCAACTATAAAAGTTGTATATTTAACTAAAAATTGAAGAATAGGAGAATTAGAATGTGAACTATAAATAAATATTTCTATTTATTTAATAGTAGAGGAAATTAAGATAATTAATCAAATAAAAGTGTATTTAATTAATTTGATTATCTAAACCATTTTTAGGTGTATACAATTAGGTTGCACTTTTAGTTGTTATTAGCATCTTATTTTACACATAATTGAGTGAAACACCTCTTAGAAAAATCGCGATTCATCATCTTGTTTATCAAACACCTTGATGCAATCCATTTTTTTGTATTTCAATTGTAAATATGAATTTAGTTAGTTTATAAGGAGGCCAATCATGAGGGAATGGAAGGGGATGGAATGATGAGGGAATTGGAACCCTCACTAAATAGGCCACCTCATATGAATGGCATGCACCATATGAGGTCAAGGAGGCCACCTCATAGGAATGACATGTGCCACATCAAATCAAGAAGTCCACCTCATATGAATGAGATTTGCCACATGAGGTCAAGGACACTAATACACCTCGTCAAACCCCCCCCCCCCTCTTCCATGCTCCCCCATGATTGGGAATTCTCAAGGTGGAATAACAATTAGATTAATGAATTTACATTAGAATTATAAATGTTAAATCATGATATCCTATTTGTTAAGTGATTGTTGTAATTGATTTCTAATGTGTCTACAAGGATTAAACTGAGCCAAGGTACTCTCTAAACCCACTAATTGCTTGGTAAATTGATAATTTAGGGTAAAATTGATATGACCTCAACTAAGGGACATTATAGGTAACTTTAAGTGTTGGGTATTTATGAAGTATTTTAAATTGTTAGAATATTTTTTGTGTTTTAAATTAAATTATAATGCTAGTATAAATTATAAATTATAGATTAAAAATTTAAAAAATATTTTAGATCATAAAATAGTTGTTTCTAAATCAAAAATTTTAATTGTAATAATGAAAATAATAACATGTATTTTAGATTTAAAATTGTAACTAAAAATATTTTTTTATTATAATTTATTTATGACTATTAATTAGTGATTCTATTATTTAAATATGTACTAGGCATGCCAATGGGAGTAATACAAACTTCTATAAATTGCAAATGAATGACGAGTGAGATATTTTTGTTTTCTATGATGTAATTAAAGTTTTGAAGGACACATGATTTTGTATAGGGTGATACGAACATATGTAAACCATGGGTGAAGTAGATGTGAATTTTTGAGTCACTTCAATTTATATATTTCTCATTTCCCTACTTTGTTGTCGAATGGTCCAAAATAACATAAAAAATGTCTTCAAGTTAGGTAATCTCCTAGATATTTCTTATATCTCAATTTCACATAAAAATATTGGTCCCATCATATTTGAGCTCTAGGATTAATTGACTTAGTTGTATGTTTGTTGTCAAATATTTTGTGATACATTGCATTTTTCAATTTATTATTATGACTAGTGATGAGACCTTGTCATATGATTGCTATTAGGTTGGAATATTTGATGTAGAACTCCATATACCATTTTTGTGCCCATAGAATCAATCTACATGCATCAATTTCATCTATGATTATGCATTCTGTATACACCTAAAATTGGTCAAGACATTTAATTAATTAAATACTAGTTATTTAATTAATATTTCAACTACTTATAAATAAATCCTCAATTTATTTATATAGTTTATATCTTCTAATTCTCCAAATCTAAAATCACATTCCTCTAATTTAATTAAATAATCAAATTTCTATAGTTTGTTTTATTTAATTAATTTTCACTAATCCCAAATGTGGAATTCAAGTACATGTCTACAACTTTTCATGCCACCTCACCAAGGTCACATGAAACTAAATAATTCTAATTTTTAAATTAGAATTATCTTCAACAAATTTTCAAACACATGGCTTATTCCTCACACACTTCTTCAACAAACTTTCAAACACATGGTCTTTTTCTCACACACTTTATTCCTCCATCCATTTGGCATGTTTTCTTTGGTCAAAGGATTCCTTCATCCATTTGGCATGTTGTCTTTGGTCAAGGGAACATTCTTCTTGATTCTCTCCATCTCCACCATTCATCCTTCTTGTTTGAATCTAGATCGTCAATTGCTGCCACATCACACGATGCTTGGAAAAGCCTATAAATACAACCCTTTGCTATAGCATTTTCCATACCACATTTGAGTAGAGTTATTATGCAGGAATATCTTTTGAAGCATTAGAGCATTTTGAGTCTTATAGCATTGTTTAGCATTTTAACAAGTTTGCATTATAGCATCATGTTAACTTTGAACCATGTTTTTCTTTATAGTTGCATTTTATATCATGCTTTGCTTTATAGTTGCATTTTAGTTTATCATATTCACAGTTTATATTTGAGCATATGCAGAATCATCCTAACTTCATACCATAGCATTAACATTGTATAATCTAACATCATTATCCATTTTTAAAATATCACCATTACCACTTACATCATGCAATATCATGTAGGAACTTAGATTTCTTGCATTTAGAATAGTATCTCATTTCTCAAGTTATCATTTTAACAACCATAGTGCATATACAAAATCTGAGAGCCAATATGGTTTAATAAATCCTCGAGAATAGAGAACAATGGAACATTTTTAGGAATTTAATCTTGTTTCAATTTGATTTAGTTTTATTGATTAAATCTCTAATATAATATCTATCATTGGTGTTTCTATTGTTTTACTAACAATTCCCACATTTCACACACTCACATTCAACTTATATAGCTTGAGCACCTATAACTTCTTCACCCCACCTTTCAGAATCTAAATTTACAAAAAAAAAATTTAAAAGACACCTTGGATAATTTTGGTAGGGCAAGATTCTCTCCTTTGGTCAATCCATAAAGATCCAATTTAACAATTTTGAAACAAGGTTTGAAAACATGACAAGAAATATTATTATATGCTTAGTCATGCATAACTATAGATACAAAGTTAATGTTATACTCTAAGGATTTTGAAATTTTTGTAACATAGTTCATGTGAAATATTGACATCATACCTACAATATCCTTGATTCTATAATTAGGTATGAAAAAAATGCACAGTTAATTTTTCTTCTAATTTCCACTCTATTGGTTGGACATGTTGGTCCCTAATGTTGATTAATGATACTGCCTCTATTTGGATCCTAATGATCATGCCATCTAAAATTGATTCCAAACAAATCTCTACCAAATTCAATAATTTCTTACTCTAAAAATAGCTTATATATAACTATAAAGATACGCATGACAATTTTTTTTACATAATATTGTGCAAAACAAGTCAACATTGATATAATACAGTATTAATTCTCTCCTTTCTATATAGGATGTTTCCCATGTAATATATGTTTTTTTTTTTCTAAAATAATAAGTTGAACATGCCATCTATATCCTTGTTGAGTATTTAAAAGTATGAAAAACTCTAAAAACCCAATGCAGCCCATTGAATGCTTCCAATATTATTCACCATTTTAATGCTTGTCTATTGTTTATCTACATATTTTTTCATTATATTGTAAATGAATTAAAATAATTTTTTAATGAAATAATAACTAAGAAATAGAAATAGTGATCTCCATGCTAAATAATGTATACAAATTTTCCTTAATGACTTCTAAGAATTTTTTTTCGGCTACATAGCATGTACCTGGGTAGCAATAACTTTAATATTTATTAGGGGTAATTTGGAAAAAATATGTTTTATGTCACACAAGTGTAAATCACCTAAGATTTATTAGAACAAGTAGATTTTGAGGCAAGGATCAATTGTATAGAAACTAGTGCCAATAATTATGTGAATATATAGAAACTAGTGTGAATAGGATAGAGATAAGTGACATGCATAGAAATGTGTGGAAAGTATATGAAGAGGGAAAATTATTAGGGAAGGAGCCAAAATTAACAAAAATGTGTGCCACATATTGCTATATAATTATATTAAGACATTGTGTACCTCAAAATGGGCCTAAAAAAATGAGAATTGGCATTGGTATGAAATTTTTGACATTATAATGGACCTTACCAAAATTTTAACCCTATTTATATGGAATAACAGATATAAATTACATATTTATTATATGTGCATATGAATAATTTAATTAAAGGATTATAGATTGATTCTCAAATTTTTTATATACCTCATTTTAAAGATAATTTTTAGCTAACTAATATCCAAGTTACATAAAACTAAATAGATTTTTTTCTAAAAATTGAAAATCAAAGGTATGATGGTGGAATTCTATTGCAAGACACATAATTTTGAGGAGTATGTTTCACAAATTTTATGTAGGCTTTGAATGTTTGAAAAACTAATTTTAATTGAAGTTGAGCATAGAGAATTGTATAATGCTATTTGTGAAGCTATTTGAATAAGGTGAACTATTCAAGATATGGGAGAAAAGAGATAAGGACCGACACATATAAATGTGACAACCAAAGATCAATTTCATTGCCAAATAACCCCTATTTATCACTTGAGATCAAACCAAGTTGAAAATTTACATCATTTTGTAAGATAAAATATTTGACCAAGAGATATTGAATTGATGTATTATATCATGAATTCGAAGATAGCTAATGCAAATGGGCATAGTGATAAATGTAATACAAACATCTATAGAATCCAAGAAGAATTTAGTATGAAATATTTTAGTTTTCTAATTTTGTGATTGAAGAGTTGAAAGAGACATAATTATATGTAATGTGATGCAAAAATATGTAAAATACATGAGTGGAGTAGGTGTGAGGTTTTTTTTTATTTCAATTTATTAATTTCTCATTACCCTACTTTCTTTTCCAACACTCCAAAATGAGATAGCAATAATCTTGAACTGAGGTAATATACTAGTTCTCGATTATATCTAAATTTGACATAAAATATATTGGTACCATCACACCTTAGCTCTAGGATTAGGGAACTTAGTTTTGGGTTCCATTGTCAAATATTCTATGATAAGTTACTTTTTTTTAATATTTCAATGTTATGACTCATGGTTACACCTTGTCGTATAAATTTAATTAGGCTACAAAATTATACTCTAGAACTCTATCTATCATTTGTATGATCATAAAATCAATCTAAATACATATATTTCATGTTTATTAATGCATTTGATGTGCATAATTCTAGTCACATAAAATACATTAAACCCACTTTTTTGAAATCTAACATCTATAAAATAGATAGTGTTTATGAAGACCTTTTATGAATTTGGTAGGCCAAGATATATTTTTTTAAACCCCTAAGATTTCATTTAACAATATCAAAAAAACAATTGAGGACATGGAAATAAATCATGCAATATTCTGAGTCATATATAACTATTTATGTCATGTTAATGTAATACTTAGAAAAATAATAAAATTTGTATAACATAGCTAATAGGAAATATCAAGATCCAACCTACAATGCTTTCATTTTTAGAAAAATATTCATCATTAATTTTACTTCCAATTCTAACCTTTTTGGCTAGACCTTTTGGATCTTGACATTGACCAATGACACTCCCTCTATTTGGAGCCTAATTATCATGATGTATAAAATTTATTCCAAGAAAAAAATTAGAAACTTCAACCCATCCTTACTCTAAAATGAGACTATTATAACTCTAAAGATACATGACCAATTTTTCCACATAAGGGTGTCAAATTTAAGTCATTTTAGATGCAACATAACATTAACTCTCACCTTGCTATACAAGATGTTTCCCATGTGGCATGTACTACATTTTTTTTCTAAAATTGGCATCTTGATCATGCCATCTATATCTTTGTTAAGTATTTTAAACTATGACCAACACTAGAAACCTAATACCACCCATTGAATGTGTCTAATACCATTCAACATTTTTATACTTTTCTAGTGATTATAACAATAACATCTTGATCCTTTCATCTATATCTTTATTAAGTATTTTAAACTATGGCCAAGATTAGAAACCTAATACAACCCATTTAATGTGTCCAATACCCTTCAACATTTTTATGTTTGTTTGGTGCTTGTCTATATATTATTTTATTATATTAAAAATAAGTAGCAAAGAAAATTAAACCAAATAATAAACAAGAAATATAAATAAATGGATACAAGTGATTCCATGTCAAACAATGCATATGAATTTTTCTTAACAATTTATAAGAAATTGTTTTATACTACCTAGCATGTTTTTAAGTGATAGTAACTTTGATAAGCACAATCTAGAATAATTGAAATCATTCCAAAACATATGTAAATCACCTAAGACACAAAAATGGTAAGTTTTGATTTAGGGATCAAGCATACGGAAATAATTGTTAATAATGATCTATGAAAATGTGGAAATAGGTATGTAAATAGGATAGAGACAGGTGACATGCATATATATTGAGGGGAGTATATGATGGGGAAACTTATTATGGAATTTCCCAAGCTTAACAAAAGAGTGTGTCATGTAGCTATATAATTTTAGTAAGACATTCTTTCAAAATAGACACAAAAATAAGTGAGAATTTGCATTCATATACAAATTTCACCTTTAAATTTAATAGTTATAAATTATACTTTCCTTTTAGGTAGAAATGGATAATTTAATTGAATCATACAATTATTATCAAAATTTTATTACTCACCTAATTTTAAAGATAATATTGAGAAAAACTAATATCCAAGTATGTGGAAGGAAGTAAAGAAATTATAAGATTTCATACAATAATAAGAGAAAAAATATATGATGGTAGAATTCTATTAATAGACACATAATTTTAAGGAGAAAATTTTATAAATGATTTGTAAAATTGAAATGTTTGAAAACCTAAGTTTAGTTGAATACAAGTATAAATATTTTTTCAATTCTAGATGTGAAGTTTGTTGGCTAAGGAACATTATTTAAGACATGGGAGAAAATAAATATGGACCAAATCCTATCAAGTGTGACTATCAAAGCTCAATAATATTGGAAAATAACCCCAAATTATCATATTTCATCAAAACACATTGAAAGACAACATCATTTTACAAGAGAAAATATTTGTTCAAGAGAGACTGACTAGATGTATTATAACATGAATGAGAACATGGCTAATGTGTTTTCTAAGCCAATAGGAAAGATCAAGGTTAGAATATGTAGGGATATGCTAGGTATCATGGAGAATTCATTTCTTGGTGTTGTAAAATAGGATTCAAACTACTACAATGAAAACTTAATGAAATAGTGAAAAAATATAAATTATTAATTAAAGTATTATGTGATTAACCATTTAATTATGTGAGTAGAATGATGTATTCGACAATAAAATATAGAATATCATAAAATCAAACACAACACTAGATGTACATGGATAAAAAACTTCAAGAAAAAACTCCACCACTAAAGAGATTAATTGGTATATAGTAGTGATAATAACAATGTTACATCAATACACCAACTCCAACTCTTTAGTTTTATAAGGGTTTGATATAATAATAGTACTCAAATTGTAAAATACTATAATAAAACAACTAGAAAAATGATTTATAAATAACCAAAGACAGAAAACTAAAAAATATTTTCCTAAAACTAACATTGATGAAAAACAATGGTATGATTAAAAATGAACACCACATGACCAAATATTTGATGCTCCATGAATGGGAACTAATTACAAGAATATTTCATCATTACATACCATGAGAAGACTTCCCTAAATATGGTGCTTCAAAATCAAGAACACAACTCATGAATGACCCACCCAATATCAAGACATGATCCACTCTCCCCTAGCATCTAGGAATGAGAAAGTTTCCTAATATATTCAAACTACTTCATTATAACCAATGTTGTAAGTAACCTCCTTATTTATTTCACTACAACCAATATTCAATTTCAACCAAGATAAAATGATAAAATTAATTCATACAATCACCTCCTACTAATCCATATTTTTCCCATTTCAAATATGTTGGAGACACATAAAATACATTAGAATTTTAATGTTAATAAAAGATTGTCTTGACACTTTGAAACAATATAGGAATCAGTTTCCACTAAGGAAATGTAAAAAGAACATAAATGTTATTGAATTAATACATATTGATATGGATGGGATAATGTAAACTCTATCACTTGGGTGAGATTACTAGTTCCTAATATTTGTTGTTGATAGAACTAGGTTTACATTAGTCCTTTTTGTAACAAATTAAAGTGATGTTTTTAAGTTCCTCAAATAGTTTACTATAATTGAAAAACCTATAGGTCAAAATATCAATATTTTTAGATCAAATCAATGGAGGTATACACTTTAGAAGAATTATTAATTTTTTTAATATAGATTTAAATTTTGAAACAATACAAGTTCCACATAGTCATCAACAAAATGGCTGACTAACACAAGGAACATAACCATGGTTGAGTCTGCTAAAATTGTTCTCAAAGGTACAAGAACCTCCCTAATTTAGTTTATGGTAGGGATCAATGACATGGAAATAAATACTTAGAATAAGAATGTGAGTGTGTTGAAATAGGTGTAGATGTAGGAGCTAAGATATAACACAAAGAACATGTTTGAGTCACTCAAGGAATAAAGTCTCCAGGATCATCTACAAAAACCAACAACCTTCCACAAGAGGGAAAAGAACATGAAATTGCAACAATGGATGCAAGATATGACCAAGATGTAATACTCAAGGTTGCAATAATAAATTGGACTTATACAACTGAAAAATATCTCAGCTGAGTTGCTTGGATTGATGCAATGCACATATGAAGCCTTGCTTATATAGGGAAGGAGTGAGATGGGATTAGACAATATTGTGACAAGTGTATTAATCCTATCACATGAGAAAACTAAGTCATAACAACCTAGGAAACAAGCATTAAACCCTCAATACAAAATATTAAATGCATGAGAGAATGATTAAATGCCTAGATAACTAAAATTAAATAATGAGACATGGCCCCTGTTGTGACTATAACATTTTGCAAATTTTAAGTTCCCATGATGAAAATTTGCTTTGCACACTTAGAAATGCACCTAAAAAATCTACCCCAATGACCTACTTTGGAGGGTCATAATTCGAACCCCATTTTCTTTCACGCCAAATCCCTTGGTGGGTCTATTAATTTGTAATATGTGAATGTGTATGTTTGATTTCAGCTTCCTATGATGAGTTTTGACAGGGTTTTGAAATGACAAATTGGAAGGTTCTAGGACTGTTTTGTTGTTTGCATACACTCAGGCCTGCAAAGTGGCCTCCTATTCAGACTGATATTTCATAGTTGGATGATTGTAATGGAAAGTGGAATGGTGATTTTCCTTCCACTCATATGCATATGCTCCTTAGTCTAGTTTCAGAGCCACAAGAACAAGTTTGATATTTTTTCAAGGTCAAAAGCAAATGCAGTTTGTTCTATTTTTACATCTGCATTTCCTGAATGCTTTGAGGAGGTCTAGTTTGACCCTTAATATCTTGTGAAGAATATGAATTGGTGAAGATCCCTCTTTCACACATACTCAATGGACTTAAATGATTTAGTGTTTCTAGTGGCAGTTTTCCAAGAAAATATTTAGTATTTTTTGGGGATAGTGACTTGGTGAGCCCTAATTGGTTTTTGAAAGGTGCAGTTGCAGAAGAGTCCAACTGACCCACTTTGGATGTTAATATTTTTCACCTCATGATGAATTTTTCCAAGCAATTTTTTGTACTATATTTTTGGTTCAAATTTCTACATACCTACTCAGTTTCGGGCCCCTAGGATGAGTTTTGATGGGTTATTTAATTATTTTTTGATCTGTGACCAGGTCAAAATGGGTGTTCCATAATGTTTCAAACCTAGCAATTATGAGGCTGACCCATTTCTTGTTTTGGTTTGAAACATCTCTAGATACATTTAGGTCAAAATTGGAGATCATGTGATGCATTATTTTAATGCATTTCAGTTGCATCGAAGGCATTTGGCAGGCTAGTTTACAAAGGAGGTCCTAAAAATCTTTCGGTGATGCAAGTTTTGAGGACATGGGTTTGCACTAAATAATTCATATTGTCCCTACACAAATTTTTGTGGTTCCATGAATCTTTTTTTGTGCACGGTGAATTTTCTCTATTTGGTCTGCAAGTGAAATTAACTTTTTCCCAATTCTAATGTTTTAAAATGTATATTGGAAAATTTTTAAAATGTTTATGAAAATGATTTTAGGGCATTGATATTTCAACTTTAAATTGGGGGAAAAAATGAAGTTTAATTCTTCTTTCCTATTGGCCATTGAAATTTTGAATCTCACTCAAATTTTCTTCATGGGAGAAGCATCACTCGTCATTGTTTTGAAGTGCCTGAGCAAATGAAAATCAACGATGGCTTAAGCTTGAGTGATGGATTTGTTAAAGGAAGATTTTGTCTACAATCTCTTTTGTGGTATGGATTGAAGTGTTTCCTTCTCCATGGAGGTTTCTTCTAGAGCATTTTGGGCATATTCAAGCGAGTATTGCTATAGGATGAATAAATCTCACGTTTTTGGCTTTACGGCAAGATTTTGGGGGTTTTTATTAGATCAAAATTGTTGCTCCATGGTCTGAAATCACCATTGATCATTACTAATTCTAGGGAAGTGATTTCAGTCATATTTGTGATGAATTTCGGGTGTCTGCAACCATCAAAATGCTCCTACACGATAAAAAATGACCCAACTATGAGTGAATTAGACTGATATGAATGTTGCTAAACATGAAGAGCGAAGATTTCAACTTGAGGAAGCACCAAAATTGAGACATTTTGTGAATTGCACCCATCGTGATTTGCTTTGTGTTTTCCCATCTCATATTGGTGATGGAGTGATGTTGTGTGTTCCCCATCACCCATTGTGGTTTCAAAGGAACTTTTCCTCAACACATTGGTGATAAGTGATTGGATGTTCTCATCATCACGTATTGCTATTTACTATTTCCATTTTCTCATTGGATTGGAGATATGTGATGCCCGGTAAAGGTTTGTGTAAAGTGTGGTGGGGCCTTTGATTAGTGTCAAATATTAATATTTGATAAAGTGTTTGATGAAGGAAATAATCAAAATATGTAATGAAGGAACTAGTAAATGTTTTCAAATTATGATAAAAAAGGAATAAAGGCCTTTGTATATATATATATATTTTAAAGAAGAAAGGATCTTTTGTTGCATGAAGGTTTTGCAAAGTGAAAAGGCATGGGTAAAATTTTATATTGCCTGGTAAAGTGATTTTAAAATCTTCATCATTTATAAGCATTGAGTGAAAAAATAAAATATATGAAGAATAGGAAAAATGGTTGTAGAGCCAGATACAATGACTTTAAATATTCATTGTATAAAAAAAAGGTCTTCTTTGTTGGGAGTAAAAGCTTTCCAGGTGAAAATAAAATATTTTCACTATAGGGTGAAAAGGAGAAGTAAAAAGCTTTCATGGGAAAAATAGAGTTGTAGGGTAAATGGTGAAAGCAAGAAGCAGATAATTTTCACTGCAGAGATAAAATAGGAGTGAAGTTTTTCATAGGGTTAAAGGGTTTTTTATAACAGATGAAGAGTGAAATAATTTCACGGAGGACTTTTATTCTTTCACAAAGTGGATATTTTCTATAACAAAATGAAGATGAATGATGAATCTTCATGGTAAGGAATATTTTTGTATTGCAGGGCAAGTGAATGATGGGGTAGGAATTCAATTGCAGATGAAGATTCTTCAAGTGTTGGAGATAGTTGTTGATCAATGGAGAAGAATATGCCAAATGTCTATTGAGGATCTCTACTTAGGGTTTCTATATTTTCCTTAAGTGTAATTTTGTACTTCTTTCTAAAGGAGTTGCTTAAAGTTTGGTCTCATAGGAAAACCATTTGGTAACAAGGTCTCAAATGTATAGTGTTGGTTTTAGGTTTCTAAAGTTTTCTAAGTCATGCAATTGAGAATTTAATCATGATATAGTCATATTTGTATGTAAATGCACAATATTCTAGATTGGTTTTCTCCACAGTGCATATTGTATAGGTTTTAAATACATGTAATCAAATATTGCAAATGTTTTTCCTCTTGTCTTTCCTTGAGTGTCTATTTTGTGTTATTATTGTCATTCAAATAATGAATTAAATTTTATTAACATAGAGATAGGTTTATACAACTATCTACTGGGATTATTAGGTATGACTAGTTAAGTTTCTAGTATCAGTAATGTAAGGCATTATCTGGTAGGAATAATAATGAAAGAATGAATGTTGTGATCAATTTGAAATTGCTTGATTTAGGTGAATCCACCCTGGGATTAGGCACTGGTCTTTAATGTTATAGTTTCCTAAGATTTTTTGTGAGCAACTGCATTCTTAAATCAAATTTACTCATCTATCTTGTTGTGGGTATGTGTGGAATTTAATGCAAATTACATCTCTCATGTTTAAACTAGACATTACCATGAAGGTCAGGCAAACCTTTAGAGTATTGTTGTAGTTAAGCATTTGAAGGAGAATCATCTGTTTACATTATTTTGGATGCTTTGGCAAACAAGTAGTTGTAAGTATATTGTTGGGATCACCCTCTCAGGTTTCATAGAGCCCAAAATGCAGGGGATCGAAAGGGTTTTAATTCAATCTCCCATTTAGTGGCCAAATATCTCCTTGAATCTGACCATTATGCCTGGAACCCCTTTAGGATTCAAGTGGATTGCAGATTTGGGGAGCCAACAGATTGGTGACTCTACTGGGAAGAACTTTGAAATTTGGTTGCAGATTGTCTTGTCAAATATTCATTGAAATCTTGAAATATTATTTGTAACCTGAGGTTGGAAACGGTGGAGTCTTATTTTCCCATTCAAGTCACCAACAAATTGGAAAATCTATTGGGGAGAATCAAAGGAGTATCCATTTGGAAAGAGTCAAGAATTTGGTGAATCTGAACATTTGGTTTAGATATTGAGAAGTTTTCAGACTTGGAAGTGGTTGTGTTGTGGCAAATTTAAAAGAATTTATGTGTAACTATGCTGTTGGAGAAGACCCACAAGGAAATTCATCTTTCAAAGAGATTCATGCTATTTGAAATTTATTCCTCTATGAAGAGAGGTGGTGAATCTATCAAAAGAACCTGATGAATATGTGAAGAAAGTTTCAAATCTACAAATATTTCTAGTCAGGAAGAAGAATTTATAGCAATTGCAACATATCCAGGTATTTTCCATGTTTTTGTTTTCAAGAAGGATAGATTTTTGTTTGAAAACCATATTTGAAAGTATTAAAGAAAACTTTGATTCGCTATTAAGTGAATTGAGAACTGATAAAGGGAATAGTAGTAGCAATTTTACATACTTCTAAGGTGTAATTTGAAGTTTATGTATTATGGTGAAGAAGTATGTTTATCTTTAAAATTTTCCCATTAGAAGATCTTAAGCAAGTTGAGATAGAAATTTTAATTGTAAAAGTTTAAGAATATGTTGTGATGCAAGAGCATCCTTGGTTCTTTTCAATCTTGCATCAACCAAAAATATTTTCATTTTAGTTTTGTTCTTGTTCAGTTTAAGTTGACAGATTCAACATATTTTCTCATCGAACCTTGCAGATCTATGTTTTCATCATGGACATGTTCATTCTCCCTTATTCCAAGATTTTAGAATGATTGGAACTTTTTTCGACAAATTATCACTTTCGAATTAAGTGACAGTTTTTAGGGCCAAGCACCAAAGCACGTTTGAGCCTAACGACTAGTTTTGTCTCTTGTGGATCCTTCCCGTAACTTGCGGATCCTCGTGATGTGTTCCAAATTGTTCTGTGGAGTGTCCTTGACCTTAATTTAGGTCCACACTTCATCCTATGTACCTTTCGAGGAGAAATTCAAATTTAAGGCTGACCTATTTCATGCACACATTATGTTTCATTCATCAGAGATTGTAATGATCTTTGGCCGACGTAGAGGATTCTAGATCTCCAAATGTGATATAAATCATTGTAACTAATCATTAGGATAGTAGATAGATGAATATGGGATTTGATTTATAAGATTCCTGCTCATATTAAGGAGCATATAGGAATATTGTATTTTAAGCATGTTGTATCAAGCCTGTGAGCCCAATCTATACAGTTGAATGTTGTTGGCTGATTGTAATTGAAATTTTTGGTAATAAGAATGTTTGAATTTGTATTTGCCTCCATATTCCATGTGGCTTCTATTGTGTGACTCTTGCTGCATGGTCTAGAATTTTCTCCTTGAGGACCCTCCTACCGTGATTGCACCAAATTGGTATCAAAGCCAGGTTTCGTTCCGTGAGAGATCACTAGAGTTTATGGAGTCTTGTTGAAGATTTTTTGTGGGGTGGAAAACTGAGGATCTGACCTGTAGTTACAGAGGACTTGTGCAAATATGGTGGGAAGAAGAAATGGTAGAGGAAATGGAGCACACAGAAATGTAGACCTAGCTATGATGGAGATATTGAGAGGGATTGTTTCTAGATTAGAAGCAGTCAAAATGGCCCAAAGGGTAGGTCGACCAATTGATGATGTGAGTGATGAAGAGGTAGAAGAATAGGAAGAAGGGGAAAGAGAAAATCAACTTAGCGTAGATCAGGGATAAGAGAGGTTCATAAGATCCCTGATGAGATAGTAAACCACATTTCAATCCACTAGATTATAGTGGTAAGTTGGATTCGAATGAATTGCTTGATTGGATAATGGGGATGGAGAAGTATTTTGATTTTGAAAGTGTCGTCGAAGACAAGAAGGTGAAATTTTCTTGTACAAAGTTGAAAGGACATGCATCCCTTTGGTGGGAACATTTGCAAAAAATAGGCAAAGAAGAGGAAAGGAGAAGATAGAATCATGGGATCATATGGTGAATAAGTGAAAGATGAAGTTTATGCCTACAAACTATTAGATCAGTTTGTTTCGGAAGTTGTAGAATTTGAAGTAAAAGGAGTCAAGTGTGATAGAGTATACTAAGGAGTTCTACAAGTTGAATATTAGATCCAGACATTCAGAGGATGAGGTTGAGCAAGTAGCTAGATATGTGAATGGTTTGAAGCCATCTATATAGGATGAGATCAGTTTGATCAAGTTGTCAAGTGTGGAGGAGGCATATCAATGTGCCCTAAAAGTAGAAGAGAAGTTGAATATAATACATGAGTAGAGACAAAGATAAAGAGGTGAAAGATTTCAGAGAGGAAGAAATTTTACCGGAGGAGGAAGAGGATCTTTTGCAACTCAGAATAAAGATAAGGAAATCAGTAAGAATGATAATTTCTACCATAGAGATGATGGAAACTCTTACCAGAATGAGGGTTATAGAAAATATGATAGAGGACATGAGAAAATAGTATGTAGGGGAACTTGTTTTTAGTGTGGTGGAGGACATAGAGAATTTGATTGTAATTAGGAAAAGGCAAGTAGAAAGATAGAGAATAGTAGAATAACGACCTTTGTTGAGGAGGATCGTGTTGTATTATCTAATAAACTGGAAGAGGGAGAAGTTTTGGTGAATAAAAGAGTATTGTGTCAAAGTGAGATGGAGAAGGAACAATTGTAAAGAAAGAATTTGTTCTAAACCAGATGCAAGGTAGTTGGTAAATGTTGTAGAGTGATTGTGGACAGTGGAAGCTTCGAGAACCTAGTTTCTGAAGAAATGGTGACAAAATTGAAGTTGGAAAGATTGAAACACCCGAAGCCCTATCAGATAGCATGGATTCAAGATGAGCATAAGATACTGGTAAGTGAACATTTTTTGGTGAAATTGAAGATAGGAAATTATCATGATGAATTTTTGTGTGATATTGTGCCTATGGATGTATGCCATGTTTTTTTGGGAATTCCTTGGCAGTATGATAGACAGGCTATTCATGATGGGAAGAAGAACACATATACCATTGTTGCTAATGGGATGAAGAAGACTTTGTTTCCATTGGAGGATGTTCCTAAAATTGAGGTTTGCATGAATGCTAGAATTTGTTTGGTTGATGGAAGGAGATTTCTAGATGGACTGAGACATGAGAACATGTGTTATGCTTTGGTTCCTAAGAAGGCTAAAGAATTGAAGCATGTAGAAGAAAAACCAGAGGAGATAAGGGAGATGTTGGTAGAATATGAAGAGATCATTTCAAATAATGTACCTGATGGATTGCCACCTATGAGGAGTATTAGTCATTCCATGGATTTGATTCCTAGAGCTAGTTTTCCTAATAAAGCAACACACCGAATGACCCCGATAGAGAATGAAGAGCTGAATAGAAAAGTACAAGAGTTGTTGAAGAAGGGTTTGATCAGAGAAAGCTTAAGTCCTTGTGTAGTACCTACTATGCTAGCACCAAAGAAGGACAGAGAATGGAGGCTGTATATAGACTCTAGAGCCATAAAAAAAATCGTAGTGAAGTATAGATTTCCTTTGCCCTAGATGGATGACATTATGGATTGTTTGAGTGGAGCTAAATACTTTACAAAGATATATTTGAAGAGTGGATATCATCATATCAGAATCAAAGAAGGGGATGAGTAGAAGACAACATTCAAGACAAATGAAGGATTGTATGAGTGGTTGGTGATGCCTTTTGGACTAACAAATGCACTGAGTACTTTCATGAGACTGATAAACGAGGTATTGAAGAAATTCTTGGGTAAGTTTGTGATTGTCTATTTGGATGACATCTTAATTTTTAGTAAGACTAGAGAAGAACATTTGTTGCATATAAGACAAGCTTTGCAGAGGTTGAGAGAAGAGCAATTGTTTATAAACATTAAGAAGTGTAGTTTCATGAAGGAAGAATTGGTATATCTAGATTTGTGATATCTATGGATGGATTGAGGATGGATCCTAAGAAGGTAAGAGCCATTATGGAATGGCCCACACCATAAAGTATTTGAGAGGTAAGATCATTTCATGGATTGGCTAGTTTCCATAAAAATTTCATTAGGAATTTTAGTTCTATTTGCAGTCCTATGATAGAAACAATGAGAGAGGATAAGAAAGGTTTTAGGTAGACATTTGGAGCAAACCAAAGTTTTGAGTTGTTGAAAAAAAAGGTGACTTAGTAGCCTATGTTGGCTTTACCATACTTTAATAAGGTATTTCAGGTAGACTGTGATGCAAGTGGAAATGCAAATTTTGGAGCAGTATTAAGTCAAGAAGGAAGACCAGTAGCTTATTTCAGTGAGAAATTGAATGATGCTAGGAGAAGGTATTCAGTGTATGACCAAGAGTCTTATGCCATATTTCAAGCCTTAAAGAAGTTGAGAGATTACTTGTTACCTAAGGAATTTGTGTTGTATATAGATCATCAGTCATTGTAGTATTTGAACAGTCAAGGTAAGTTGAATTAGAGGCACATGAGATGGGTAGAATTCTTGCAGAGTTATACTTTTGTTTTGAAACATAGGAATGGAAAGTCAAATAGAGTTTTTGATGCTTTGAGTAGGAGAAGGAATTTACTGGCAGAGATGAGAGTGGAGGTATTAGGCTTTGATGAATTGAAGAACTTGTATGAGGAAGACCCAGATTTTGCAGAACCTTAGAGAGCTTGTAAAGAACCAAGTTTAGAGGATAAGAGTTAGTGGTTGGATTATTTCATTCAAGAGGATATGTTTTTCAGAGGGAATTAGTTGTGTATACCCCGTAGTTCAATGAGGGATAGCTTGGTGAAAGAAAATCATAGTGGAGGATTGGTAGGACACTTTGGAATTGATAAGACAATAGCATTAGTAAGTGAGAATTAATTTTGGCCATTGATTCATAAGGATGTTAGGAAATTTGTAGAGTCGCAAATTTTTTCAAGTTGCAAAAGGGAGTAGTCATAATGTTGGATTGTATAAACCTTTGACAGTTCTGGAGAGACCTTGGGAGGATATTAGCATGGATTTCATACTTGGCTTGCTGAAGACACAAAGAGGTAATGATTCTATATTTGTGGTGGTGGATAGATTTTATAAAATGACACATTTCATACCTTGTAAGAGGACAACCAATGCAGTACATGTAGCAAACTTGTTTTTCTTGGAAGTGGTCAGATTGCATGGATTACCTAGGAGTATTGTTTCAAACAAAGATAAAAAGTTTGTTGGATACTTTTGGAGGACGCTTTGGAAGAAGTTAAAGACATATTTAAAGTTTAGTTCTACTTTTCACCCACAGATAGATGGAAAGACAGAGGTAGTAAACAAGAGTTTGGGGAATTTGATGAGATGCTTGGTTGGGGAGAAGGTTGGAAGTTGGGATTTAGTCCTTATAGAAGTAGAGTTTTCTTACAATAATTTAGTGAACAGGAGTACCAGAAAGACACCTTTTGAGATTGTTACTGGAGTTCATCCTAGAGGTATACCAGAGTTGTGAGACATCAGTAATGAAGATAAAAAGAGTGCAAAAGTAGAGGAATTTGTAGAACATATGAAGAAAGTGCATACTTAGGTAAAGCGACAATTGGAAGATATGAGTTGAAAGTGTAAGGAGCAAGTAGATGAAAAGAGGTGACATAAGGAGTTCGAAGTTGGAGATGAAGTGATGGTGTATTTGAGGAAGGAAATATTTCCAGTTGGCACATACAATAATCTCAAGATGAGGAAGTTTGGACCCTGTAATATTTTGAAGAATCATGATTCGAGAAATGCATATGAAGTAGAGTTACTTGATGGCATGGGTATATCACCTATATTCAACATTGTAGATCTACATCAGTACCATGAAGTAGAATTCAGTGAAGAAAGTAAAGAAAAATTTGAGAAATAGTTTCCTAAACAACAATCAGACAAGATAGAAGAGATTTTGGATATCAAAGATGGGAGGAAAACACATGGTAGATAGTACAAAGAATATCTTGTGAAGTGGATAGGAAGACTAGTGGATGATTCTTCTTGGATTTATCAGGCTGAGGTAGACCGTATTAGTTTTCTTTTAGCCCCAAAAAAGTGAGGGACTCACTTTTCAAATAACCCTGGATGTCTGATGCAGGAGCATCCTTGGTTCTTTGCAATCTTGCATCAACCAAAAATATTTTCATTTCAATTTTGTTTTTGTTCAGTTCTTGTATAGTTCAAGTTGGTAGATTCAACATATTTTAGCATATTTGCTCACTGAACCTTGTGGATCTATGTTTTCATTGTGATCATGTTCATTCTCCCTTATTCTAGGATTTCAAAATGATTGGATATTTTTCTAGAAAGTTATCACTTTCAGATTAAGTGATAGTTTCTAGGACCAAGCACCAACGCAGTTTCAAGCTTAACGAATAGTTTTGTCTCTTGTGGATCCTTCCTGTAACTTTTGGATCCTCACAATGTGTTCCAAAATTTTTTCATGGAGTGTCCTTGACCTTAATTTAGGTCCACACTTCATCCTATGCACCTATGAGGAGAAATTCAAATTTAAGGCTGACCTATTTCACGCACACGTTATGTTTCCTTTATTGGAGATTGTAATGATCTTTGGCCGACGCAAAGGATTCTAGATCTCCATATGTGATATAAATCATTTTAATTGATCATTAGGATAGTAGATAGATGAATATGGGATTTGATATATAATATTCCTACTCGTATTAAGGGGCATATAGGAATATTGTATTTTGAGCATGTTGTATCAGGCCTGTGAGCCCAATCTGTACACCTGGATGTTGTCGACTAATTGTAATTGAAATTTTTGGTAATAAGAATGTTTGAATCTGCATTTTCCTCCATATTCCATGTTGCTTCTATTGTGTGACTCTTGTTGCACAATCTAGAATGTTCTCCTTGAGGACCCTCCTACCGTGACTACACCATATTGTAAAAGTAGTTTGAGTTTCCTTGTGTAATTGCAAAGTTAATATGAAAAGGCTTGTAAGGGTGTAAGAAAATGTATCATCAACCTATGCATCCCTGTGGGGTGTCAAATGTAACAATGCATAGCGTGCAACTCCTATCATGTCATCAAAGAAATTTCAGCAATGAAAAGTACAAAGCCATAAATTTTGATGGCATTTGTGGTTTCCCAAATGCCATACCATCTGAAATTAGAGATAAAATACCAAAATTCAATGGTGAGAAGTCTGAGTCAGCAAGTAGGCATCTACAAGAATTCAATAATTTAATGGATGACTATGAGGTAGATCATGAGGATATGATCATGAGGCTATTTGTTCAGTCTCTAAAGGGAGATGCGAGAGACTAGTTCTCTTATTTACCAGCATGCTTTGTCTATTCTTGGAGTGAGTTCAAAGAAGTTTTCATGGAGAAGTTTGGTGAAAGAATCAATGCTAGTTCAGTGATCAATAAATTTATGAGCATTGAGAAAGAAGAGGACGAGTTGGTCCCAACATTTAACCTAAGATTTGATAAAACATTGAGGGATATTCCTAAGGATTTTAGACCCAATGATGCAATAGGTTTAGTTATTTATTTGGAAGATTTTGATGATGAAATAAGCTATTTGTTGAGAGATAAGGATCCTACAACCTTGCATTAGTCCTATGATATAGCCATGAACATTGAAAACAACCAAAAATATTGAATGAACAAGGGTTATTTGTCTATAAATTTTTTCTACCCTAAGGCCCAAATGTTGATGAAAGGTGTAAGTCAGAAATTAAAAATGAATTTCTAAGCACTTACACCCTTATTGTTTCAACTTATACATCATTCCATAATGCTAATCACATAGAGCCCCAAACAAATTGTCAAGAAGCTACAAGAATTTGTGATCCTATGGTCTCTATTCAAGCCCTTTTTTGCATAAGGAGACATGAAGGGGAATCATCATATGATCTCTATGCAAGATTTATGGACACCCTGTCTACAATTCCTGAGTGTCACGGACCTAAAAATTCAGTATGCATTGATTTATTTTATGAATCTTATGAACCAAGTTTGAGTGCTCTACCAAAGGAGTTGAAGCTTGTTAGGCTTGACCAAGTGTGTGAATACTTTTCTCATTTTGAAAAGATTAGAGATTATCATCAAGAAACTATCATGTTTTCAATTTGTGATGATATTCTGCTGCTCCATATGAGTTAAGTAATGAGATATCACATTCAAAGAAGAAGAGAGTAGAGAAAAGGTTGAAAATGCATAACTCAATGAAGCAAATGAAAAGTGTGGTTTCAATTATTTTGAATCTTCCAGTACCTATAGTCCTATGACTTCTAGTACCTATAGTCCTATGGAAGACATAAGACTGTTCAATCAATTTGAAGAGCCTGAACATAGTTTCAGTGTTGAGGAGTCTCCTTGTTGTAGTAACTATGATGGCATTGAGTATGTTCATTCCTCTATTGATTATGATTATCCTCATGAAGTAGAGATAGAATCCTTTACTTAAAATGAGAAATATGTTGATAATGATGGGAATGAATGTTTGCATGAGAAGGAACAACTTTCTTCTTGTGAAGAGTTTTCAGAGTCTATCTGTGTGCTCTTCTAGGGATTGTAATGATTTTGAATACAATGATGATATGAAATATTTAGACCTTAATGCTAAGGAGCAAAAATATTTTATGACGATAATGAATGTATGAAAAAAACCCTTATTTGATGAGCCTCCATCTTCATCAGTTAATAGAAATGATGATCCTTATTGATGTAGAGATAATCCACTCTTTGTTGAGAAATTTGATGATGCATCTGATATAGGGTTAGAATGTGGCCTTGAGCAAACAAAGCAACAATTTGATGAGCTCATCGAGCTCATTGCTTATGAATATTTTACATTTGATACAAATGTTGCAAACAAGGTTGAGTTTCATGATGCCAGCTACTTGGAAGAGTATGAACACTTTCAACTTCTAGTTCAGTTGGGAGGTATTTTGATGGAGCATGACAATAAGATGAAGAGAAAGGAATGTTATTTTTAGTATGAACATTTTTCATGTGATGATGAATATTTTCAATTAGTGTATGATTGTAGACTGGAGATTGACAAAATTAATGGTGGCAGTGGCAAGTTCAAACATGTGGTAGTGATGGTCAATGGAAATGCTAGTGACAAGGCTATTTTGTGGACAATTCATGGCACTGTTTTTAGACTTGGCATAGTGCAGATAACAAAAAAAAAAATGTTTTATAGAGGTAAGGATTGGTACTTCATTTTTGGGGGCTTGGGGCCACCAAATGAAGTTTTAAAAATGAGTTCCAATGTGGCATAAAGGGGCAGTCCTAGAGTTCCCAATGGATAAGGAACTTGGTCTACTCCCCAGAGATTTGGAATCTCACCATTACTACAAGGGGCATGTGTCCCTAGTCAAAGACACTATTTGGATTGTAAAATTTTGCAAAATTTAAAGTTCCCATGATGAAATTTACTTTGCACACTCAGAAATGCACCTAAAAAATATACCCCAGTGACCTACTTTGGAGGGTCATAATTCGGAGCCCATTTTTTTTCATGCCAAATACCTTGGTGGGTGTATAAATTTTTCATATGTGAACATGTATGTTTTATTTCAGCTCCCTGTGATGAGTTTTGACAGTGTTTTGAAATGACAAGTTGGAGGGTTCTGGGATTGTTTTGTTGTTTACATATAGTTAGGCCTACAAAGTGACCTCTTGTTCATACTAATATATCATAGTTGGATGATCTTCATGAAAATTGGATTGGTACTTTTCCTTCCACTCATAGTCATATGCTCCCTAGTCCAGTTTCATAGCCACGGGATCAAGTTTGATATTTTTTCAAGGTCAAAAGCAAATGCAGTTTGTTCTATTTTTACATCTGCATTTCATGAATGCCTCAAGGAGATCTAGTTTGATCCTTAATATCTTGTGAAGAATATGGATTGGTGAAGAGCCTTCTTGCAAACATACTCAATGGGCCTAAATTATTTAGTGTTTCTAGTGGCATTTTCCCAGGAAAAGATTTAGTATTTTTTTAGGATAGTGACTTGGTGAGCCTTAATTGGTTTTTGACAGGTGCAGTTGTAGAAGAGTCTAATAGACCCACTTTGGATGTCAATATTTTTCACCTCATGATGTATTTTTCCAAACAATTTGTTGCACTATATTTTTGGTTTAAATGTCTACATGCATGCTCAGTTTCAGGTCCCCAGGATGAGTTTTGATGGGTTATTTAATTATTTTCTAATTTGTGACTGGGTCAAAATGGGTGTTCCGGAAAGTTTCAAACCTAGAAATTATGAGGGTGACCCATTTCTTGTTTTGGTCTGAAACATTTCTAGATCCATTTTTTGTCAAAAATAGAGATCATATGATGCATTATTTTAATGCATTTTAGTTGCGGCTAAGGCATTCGACAACCTAGTTTATAAAGAAGGTCCTAGAAATCTTTCGGTGATGCAAGTTTTGAGGAAATGGGTTTTCTCTAAATAATTGATATTGTTCCTATGCAATTTTTTGTGGTTGTAGGGGTCTCCATTCATGTGCAGTGAATTTTCTCCTTTTGGTCTACAAGCAAAATTATTTTTTGCTTAATTCTAATGTTTTAAGATGTATATTGGAAACATTTTAAGATGTTTATGAAAATTATTTTAGGGAATTTATATTTCAAAATTAAATAGGGGAAGAAAAGAAGTTTGATTCTTCTTTCCTATTGGCCATCAAAGTTTTGAATCTCACTCAAATTTTCTTCATGGGAGAAGCATCGCTCATCGTTGTTTTGAAGTGCCTGAGCAAATGAAAATTAGCAATGGCTTAGCTTGAGCAATGGAGTTGTTAAAGGAAGATTTTTTTCTGCAATCTCTTTTGTGGTATGGATTGAAGTTTTTCCTTCTCCATGGAGGTTTCTTCTGGAGCATTTTGGGAAGATTCAAGCAAGTATTGCTGCAAGATGAACAACTCTCATGATTTTTTCTTTACGACAAGATTTTGGGGGTTTTTATTGGATCAAAATTGTTGCTCCATGGTTTGAAATCATGCACTAATCATTACTAATACCAGTGTAGTGATTTTAGTCATGTTTGTGATGAATTTCGGGTGTCTACAGCCATCAAAACACTCCTGTACTATAAAAAGCGACCCAACTATTAGTGAATTAGACCAATATGAATGCTTCTGAACATGAAGATTGAATATTTCAACTTGAGGAAGCATTGAAATTGAGACACTTTGTGAATTGCACCCATCCCAGTTTGCTTTGTGTTTTCCCATCTTATATTGGTGATGGAGCGATGTTGTGTGTTCCCCATCACCCATCATGGTTTCAAAGGAACTTTTCCTCACCAAATTGGCAATATGCGATGGCATGTTCTCATCATTGCATATCACTATTTACTATTTCCATTTTCTCATTAGATTGGAAATATGTGATGCTCGACAAAGGTTTGTGTAAATTATGGTGGGGCCTTTGATTAGTGTCAAATATTAGTATTTGATAAAGTGTTTGATGGAGGAAATAATCAAACTATGTAATGAAGGCACCAGTAAATGTTTTCAAATTGCGATAAAAAAGGAATAAAGGCCTTTGCATATAATTTTTTTTAAAAGAACAAATGATCTATTGCTACAGGAAGGCTAAGTGTAAAGTGAAAAGGCATGGGTAAAATTTTATATTACTTGATAAAGTGATTTTAAAATCTTCACCATTTATAAGTTTTGACTGAAAAATTAAAACATATGAAGCACATGAAAAATGGTTATAGAGTCCGATATAGTGAATTTAGATATTCAATGTATAAAACAAAGGTATTCTTTGCTAGGAGTAAAATCTTTCAAGGTGAAAATAAAATATTTTCACTATAGAGAAAAAAGGAGAAGTAAAAAGCTTTCATGGGAAAAATAGAATTGCAGGGTAAATGGTGAAAGCAAGAAGTAGATAATTTTCACTGCAGAGATAAAATAGGAGTGAATTTTTTCATAGGGGTAAATGGTTTTTTACAACAGATGAAGAGTGAAAGACTTTCACAAAGGAATTTTATTCTCTCACAAAGTATATTTTCTACAATAGAATGAAGATGAATGATGAATCTTCATGGCAAGGAATATTTTTTTGTTGCAAGGAAAGTGAATGATGGAGTGGGAATTCAACTGCAGATGAAGATTCTTCAAGTGCTGGAGACAGTTATTGATCAATGGAGAAGAATATGCTAGATTTCTATTGAGGATCTCCACTTAGGGTTTTTGTATTTTCCTTAAGTGCAATTTTTTGCTTCTTTCTGAAGGAGTTGCTTATAGTTTTGTCTCACAAGAATACCATTTGGTAATAGGTTCTCAAATGTATAGTGTTAGTTTTAGGTTTTTGAAGTTTTCTTAGTCATGTAATTGAGAATTTAATCATGATATGGTCATATTTGTATGTAAATGCACAATATTTTGGACTAGTTTTCTCCACAGTGCATATTGTATGGATTTTAAATACAAGTAATCAAAGATTGCAAATGTTTTTCCTCTTTTCTTTCCTTGAGTGTCTATTTTTTGTTATTACTATCATTCAAGGAATGAATTAAATTGTATTAACACAGATAGAGGTTTATGCAACTATGTGTTGGGATTATTAAGAATGACTAGTTAAGTTTTTGGTATTAGTAATGTAAGGCATTTTATGGTAGGTGTAATTATGATAGAATGAATGTTGTGATGATTTTGAAATTATTTGATTTAGGTGACTCCACCTTGGGATTAGGCACTAATCTTTAATGTTACAGTTTCCTGAGATTGTTTGTGAGCAGCTGCATTTTTAAATCAAATTTACTCATCTATCTTGTTGTGGGTGTGTGTGGAATTTAATGCAAATTACATCTCTCATGTTTAAACCAGACATTACCATGAAGGTCAGCCACACCTTTAGAGTATTGTTTATGTTAAGCCTTTGAAGGAGAATCATTTGTTTACAGTATTCTAGGTACTTTGACACACAAATAGCTATAAGTATACTGTTGGGATCACCCTCCTGAGTTTCACATATCCCAAAGTGCAGGGGAGAAACAATTTTAATACAATCTCTCATTCGTTGGCCAAATCTCTCCTTGAATCTAACCATTAGGCTTGACACCCCTTTAGGATTCAAGTGGATTGCAAATTTGGGGAGCCAACAACCCCATTACAACTAACTTCTAGAAATGAAAACTAGGAATATTAATTCCTAAGTAAAATTATAATAATATGAATAGGTCCTCACTAATAACTAGTTGGGAAATAACCCCATTCACATCAACACCCCCCATAAGTGCAACTTAGGGAGTAGATTATTATGTAAATGGCACAAAGATGGGTTTTGGCTACAAGGCTATGTTAGGTACCCATGTGCAAATGAAAATTAAATCTCTCACAAATGGAGAAAAGGAGAAAACCCAGTGGTACAAAACTCCCCCCTAAAAGAGAGATGAAATACAATAATGCTCTCCATAAAAAATGAGAGGACAAAACCTCATTCAAGGAAAAATACCCCCCATAAGAGAGACAAAGAAGAAGAGACCATTTAGTGCCCCCTCAATGAAATGATCCATCACAAATATAATCAATCTCTATCCACACAAAGGATGATAAGAGATACCATATAGCCCCCCATAATGAGATAGCCTATTGCAAAGAAGCCTTGGAAGCACATTGTGAAGTAACACCGGAATCCTTAATTCGACAAGCAAAGGAAAGATAATTCTCTTTGCTAGAAACCATAATAGAGTCATTCAAGGACTCAACTTGGAATCATGATAAAGAAACAATAGACCCAATTACAAGGAATACTAGAACACCGACTATATTGTACAACCCTCAAATCTATGAAGCAATAGTTGATTGAAAAATGATCTAGAATGAAAATGAGGTGTAGAGAAAATATAAACCTAATGCATGCAAAAAGGAATTAGTCCATGGACTGATGAATGCTCACATTCGCTTCCATGAATAAAAATGACCTTAGATCTATGTAGAGGAAAAAAACTGAAAAGGTGATTTGCACCATTGTGAAGTGCTCAAAACTAGCTTTCCATCAATTTCTCATTTTCCAAAAAAAAACACCGTGTTGAAAAGTTATGAATTTTTTTAAAAGGGTAAATTTTGCTAGCTGATAGTCAGCAGACATGACCCTTTTTATTTTATTTTTAAAAAAATTGTTGGATGTATGCAAAAAATAATGGATACTTAGATAATATTTTGATGCTACCAACAAAACCCACAAAGTGATTTTGAATCCAAAAACCAGAACATGCAATTTGGTAAAAAAAAGTAAAATTCACCTATAGGAAAAATAGTTACATTGGGCTATTTAACAACCATTTTGCAAAATCTACTCATTATCTGCAAAATCTACTCATTATCTACAAAATCTACCATATATCTAGATGATATTTTGTTGTTTTTGATTAGTCAAAAAATGGATGCTTTATGGTTTTGGACATAGAACATCACTTTTCTCCAACTAACATTCAAATATGTCATTGAGATCTCTTTGAAAAGGAGAAAGAGATCTTGTTAAGGGTTGTCTTAGGGGCTGAAGATGATCCATTGAGGGGTTCACCACCAACCTAGGGCTTGGAAAAATGTATGAAATGTAAGATTTAATGACAAGACCTAATGATGCATGAAACATGAATAAATGACCTTTAAATGCAAATAAATCAGAAGAGAAAATAGTAAAACTAGAAGTGTGCACCTGGAAACTTGATGAAGATTGGAAACAACTTTGAAGTTTTGAAAAACCAAAATTTTTGACCTAGTGGGACTAATTCACCATTCTAGGAAAATCAGTCCCAGTTCTGGATTTCTACACAGAAGCGTGTTTCGAGCAAATGGGTATCCAAATCTGTAAAAATCTCTAAAAAAAACCCACAGTGGGACTCATTCACCATTTTTGGAAAATGATTCTAGTTTGAATTTTTTGGAACTACAAAATTCTGATCTTTACCTCTCAGTCTACTCTTTTTGTTTCTCCAAGTTCCTAGATTTGAAACCCTGATTTCGAGGCTATAGGTGAATTTTTAGTGATGATTATGACCTTCCAAATGGAGAGAAAACTTCAAAAATCTTGTTACCTAATCTTCAATGATCCTTTATGCTTTAAGACACCTAGATATGCAATCACACTTGCAAAGAAAAGAAAACTTGTTGATTGTTAATGAATAGGGGTTTTCCTTGGTCAAACCCCTTTTAGGTAATTAAACCAAATGATGAAATAATGGAATATGAACATGAAAAATGCAATATAGAACATGAGACATGAGCAATGATACCTTGAATGATGTCTTGTAAGTATACAACTCAACCTAAAATGGCCATGAATGATATAGATCTTGATCTTGACAATATGTGGAGAACAATGCTTGATCTTGGATCTTCAATGCTACATAACACTAGCTCAATAACATGCTTGATGCTTGATATGTTTGATATGATGATGGATCTTTAATTTATGCAACAAACAATAAAGAATTCTTCCCTTGAATGCTTTAGAAATGATCTTGAATGCTCTCTTGATGCTCTTGTGAAGTCTTGGAATGCTTAACTATTGTTTGCTTGACTTGATAACTTGAATACATGATGAAATAATGAATTGGAAGATTTTTTATATAGGAAATGCACTCACATGACCATTAATTTGATCCACAAGGTCAACATAGGGTAAACTTGAACTTAAAACCTAGTTTTTCCTGCTCAAACCTTGAAAATAGCTCAAATGGGACTCATTCGCCATCTTGGGTGAATGAGTCCCACCTAGATAGGACTCATTCACCCAAAGTGGTGAATGGGTCCCACAGGGGCTATTTTGCTAGCTAAAGTGTCGAGGAATGAAGAAATCAAGTTTATATGTTGATCTTGTCAGGTTTTTGATTAAATTATTCCTTGGGATGTGCAATATGGGATCATAGGGGCCTCTTAATGATGATATAAAGGCCATAAATGCAATAGGTCCCAAAATACAATGTGAAAGTTTAAATGGATACACTTTACACCACTAAATTAAGGAAAAATTGGGTTTGTTTAGCTAAAAGGGGCCTTAAATCCCATGTGAATGTGTAAAAAACATTACAACACTAGATTAGGTCCACTTGATTTACAAGCCTCCTGAATTTAATGTGAAAATATCAATAAATACACTTTACAACATTAAATTAAGGCAGAGTTAGGTTTATTTAGCTTAAACAAGCTCTAGGCCTAATGTGGATGTGTAAAACACCTCAAAACACTAGGTCAAGGCGAAATTAAGTCCAATTTATCATTAGTTATTCTTAAATTAAGCAAGGAAAAGGTGGAATATTTTCCATCATTACAGTTTAAAAAAAAACTTAGAAATCATTTTTCTCAAAAGTACATAAGGAAAAATATATATTCCATTTTTTAATCCAATATGCACCCTACAATGTCTCAAACTCAAATCACCCTCATATCTCAGAAGGGGTTTTGCAACTCTGAAGCTCTGATACTATGTTAGAAGTTGAGATATAGCTCTAATACCATGTTAGAGTCACTCAAGAAATCAAGTCTCTAGGATCATCTGCAAAAACCAATAACCTTCCACAAGAGGGAAAAGTGAGAACATGAAATTACAACAATGGATGCAAGATATGCCCAATATGTAATACTCAAGATTGCAATAATATATTGGACTTATACAACTCAAAATATCTCAGTTGAGTTGCTTGGATTGATCCTTTCTTATTTAGGTAAGGAGTGAGATAGGATTAGAAAAGGTCATGACAAGTGTTTTAATCCTATCACATGAGACAACTAAGTCATAACAACCTAGGACACAAGAATTAAAACCTCAGTGCAAAATATTAAATGCATGAGAGAATTATTAAATGCCTAGATAACTAAAATTAAATAATGAGACATGGCCCCATTATAACCAACTTTTAGAAATGATAGCTACTAAACTTAACTCCTAATTAAACTTATAATAATGTGAATAGGTCCTCACTAATAACTAGTTAGGAAATAATCCCATTCACACCAACAGTAGACATGATATAGATAAGTGATATGTATGGAAATTCATGGAGGGGAGTAAATTATGAGGATAACTATTGGAGAACAAGCCAAACTTAATACAAGAGTTTTCCACATGCTTCCATATAATCATATTAATACTCTCCAAAAATGTTCCCAAAACTAAATGAGAATTGACATTGGTATACAAATTTCACTATTACAATTAACCTTATAAAATTTTGAATCTTATTTAAATGCAATAGCAAAGATAAATTCTATGTTTATCTTATGTACACATAGATAAATTAATTAAAGAATGCATATAATTTCAAAAAATTAATATATGAAAATTCTCTCAAAATTTTAAATATATAATCTAATGTATTACAAAGAGCTAGAAACCACAATGTGCTCAAATTAACTTTAGCATGTTTCAACTCAAAAATTAGATGATAAATCTTTGAAATATATTTCCTTGAGTATAATTCAAATTTGAAGCTCAATATCAATTTATGGATGTAGTAATAAAGAAAATGTACATTAGTAGGAATGTTGTTTTTGATGATGAAATAGGGTGCAACACCTATTCCTCACCATCACTTGTTAGTTCTCATAAACCAAAGATTCTTGAACCTGAATATGAGGAACTTGATGGAAAAGTAAAACTAGAGGCTTTATTTCTAGTGGATTAGTTTCCCCCTCTTTCACTACCTCCATCCTCATCTCCTCTACAAAAAATATTCCTAAGTGGTACCAAAACATAATAAAGGATGCTAAAGATGTTCAAGTTGCAAATATATCTCTCACTGGGCCCCAAAATCATAACCAGCCTCATGAAGAGGTAATCTAGCTCTCATGTGCATAATTATTTAAAGTTTAGTAGTATCTTGAGTCACCATCTTGAAAAGATTCCATAGATGTAGTATATCAAGCATTATTGAGAATAATACATGCGAACTTGTTGATCTTCCACCAAGAAATAAGGCTATTAGATGTAAATGGGTTTTCATAATCAATTATTGTTGGATATTGTGGTTGTGTTGCTGATATGTGGTTGTCATTGATGTCAACACTATTAGCATTATTGTATTGAAGGTTGTATATGTTGAGGATATTGAGAAAATTGTTAAAGGAAGAGTTGTAGGTTACCAGTGGAACAGTGAAGGTCATGAAGGTGTTTTTTCTGTACGTTGAAGATTAGTTGTTGTGGAATAAAGGGTTTATTGCTGAGAGTATCTATATCATCTACTGGAAGTTTTAGAGGTTCACGTGAAGATTTGATCGTGCTTTGAATATTTGTGTTCTGACAGTATTTTTGTGGGTTTTGTCAATGTTCCTGATTGAATTTTATGTGATTTTGGTAATTTATGTTGCTGTGGATGATTCTCTATTAGTTATTATTGTTTTTGGATGCTTCTAGATCATTATTTATTCTTGTTGTACGTCCATGTTGATCGGTGTGCTCGTGGTCAAAGATTTTTCTCGGTATGTTTGGGTTTTCATGTTCTTGGTTGACATGATGGTTGTAACGTGTTGTGGATCCTTGAAGGTTTAAAATTGAATGTTTGCCATGCTCGAGGATATTATTTTGGGTCTCATCATAATATTAGCCAACGATTTTTGATCCACATTGAAAATTTATTTCTAAATTCGGGCTGACATTGTAAATATGTTCTATATTTTTGGCCGACAAGGTTGTTGATGTAATTCTATGTTGCAAATATATAAGAGTGATTTTTTGAGTGAAGTTAGTGTGTGCATAAGAGCGAATGTATGCTAGAGGAAGTGAAAATGTGTGAATAGTGCTCAAATCATTTGATTGCAGAGAAGAGTGATAAGAAATTTGAGCAAAGTGTTAAGAAGGTTTTCTATGCTTAACTGGAACTGTAATCAGGCTTGTGTAGAAGCTATTTTCTTAGTTCATACTCTGTTGATCTAATCCAAATTGTTGTATATTTTTGGGTAGTGAGGCCTCTTGGTTTTGAGCAGTGAGCTCTAGGTAGTGTGTCTGAATGCATGTGCATTCCCATTATTTTTCATTATACTTTTAATAGGGTATAATATTGTGTACTAACATCCAACATGGTTTTCCCCTAATAGGGTTTCCACATGAAAAATCTTGGTGTTCTCTGCATTTCTAATGTGCTGATTGTTTATGGTTTATTGTTCATTCATCAGATCTGAGATTAAGTTAAGTAAATTCTAATTTTTTTAATATTCTGTGACAACTGATTCACCCCCCCTCTCAGTTTTTTGTCCTTGTTTTTCCAACAATTGGTATCGGAGTAGGTTCCTCTGAAGAATTTTAAAAGCTTTAGGTGATCCAAGATGGCATCATACAAGAAGGACAATGCTAGATTTGATGGAACAAACTTCTCATTGTGGAAAGCTAGGATGGAGTGTCATTTGAGGTGTATTGGTGAACCTTTCTAGAAGATTACAAAGAATCCATATGTTATTCCTTTGAATGGTCCTTGCATTGTTGATGAGATTAAAGAAGCTGAGAATAATGTCAGGGCTATGGAATCTTTATTGAGTGCTCTAACAGATTCATAAATTACAAATGTGATAGGTCTGAAGATAGCTCATGAGATTTGGACAAAGATGGAAACTTTGCATGAAGTAGATGTACATGTGAAGATGGCTAAGCTACAGAGTTTGAAAGGAAAGTATGAAAATTTAAAGATGGGTGAAGATGAAAATATTTCTTCTTTTATGCAAAGAGTAAATGAACTAGTGATGGGTATTAGATGTGCCAGTGGTACCCTGGATGAGGAAGAAATTGTAGCTAAAGTGCTCAAATAATTTCCTCCCTCCTACAAAGCAAAGTCTCATGATATTGAAGAAACTAGATCATTGACAAATATGACAAGAGATACGTTGATTGGTAAACTTGTTGCCTTTGAGTTGAGCGAATTTGGAAAATTTGTTCCTAAGACTAAAACTGCATTCAAGGCTACTGTATCCAAAAGAAACAAGCAAAGATATGATCCAAGAGAGTGTTCCAGAAAGTCATTCAAGTATGAGGAATAAATGAAACAACTTGAAGATGAAGAAAGAGAAGTAGAAGAATTGGAATCACTGATTGTGAAGAAAGAAGGCAGAGGACAAGTAAGTATAATGGAAATTTTCCTATTAAATGTTTTTCTTATAGTAAAATAGGTCATTTTTCATCAGGGTTTCCTGAAAGAGTTCCTAGATCTAAGCCTTACAAATCTAGATTCCAAAAGAAATGTTATTATGTTGAAGAAGGAGTGACATATGATGAGTCTGATAAAGATAATGGAAATGAAGATGAATGGGTGTTCCTTGCTATCAAGGAAAATGGTCTACTGGCTACTGAATCTGCTAAAGTTGAGAAAGCTCTTGCAACTCAAATTGAAGAAAAAGATGAGTCGGTTATTGACAGTGGATGCTCACATCATATGATTGGTGACAAAAGAAAATTTGTAAGATTTGGAGATAACAATGGTGGTGTGATTCATGGCAGATGATCTATTTGTCTTGGTGGTAAGCATAACACTGATGATGTTCTTTATGTTGAAGGCTTGAAGCACTACTTGCTGAGTGTTGGAAAGATGGTGGACAAGGGTTATTATCTTCAGTTCAAAGATGGAAGATGCATGATACTTGGGAGATCTTGAAAGGTAATTACTTTAGGTAAAAAAATAGAAGGTAATATTTTTTACCTGAATGCTGCTAGTGAAAGTTGTTTAATTTCTCAAGTAGATGAAAGTTGGTTTTGGCATAAAAGGTTGTGTCATGTGAATTTTGATAACATTGTCAAAATAAGTTCCACTTAGGCAATAAGAGATCTACCTAAGCTAGTGAAGCCTGCTAACACAATTTGCAAGGAATGTCAGATGGGAAAATATACTAGAGTTTCTTTTTGGAGAAAACATCATTCAAATGGATTACTGGAGTTGGTACATATTGATCTATGTGGTCCCTCCAGAGTCAGAAGTATTCATGGAGAAAGGTACTTTATGCTGCTTATTGATGATTACTCTAGAATGATATGGGTTGCTTTCTTAAGAGAAAAATGTGAAGCATTAGAGAAGTTCAAAAATTTCAAAGATATGGCAGAGAATGAGAAATATCTAAAAATAAAATGCTTAAGGTCAGGCAGAGGTGGTGAATTCACCTCCATGGAGTTTAATTCTTTATGTGAAGAGAATGGAATCAAAAGATAGTTATCTACTGTCTGAACCCCTCAATAGAATGGAGTTACAGAGAGGAAGAACAAAACAATTTTGGATGCTACTAGAACAATGATGATAGAAGGAAATGTGCCTCACATCTATTGGAGTGGAGTTTTAAGTATTGTTGTGTACAATTTGAACCGGGTAAATGTAAATAGTAATTATGGTAAGACTCCTTTTGAACTATGATTTGGTTATAAGTGTTGGCATATGGCTTGGGGAGATTATTGGCATGGCTTCTAGTGTTGTCATTGATGGCAACTGAAGTCACTATTGTGGTCCACAGATCCGAACTTGGTCATACTGGAAACTAAAGTCACGTATAGTGTATTATCCACATAGAACATGATGAATAGGGTATCTGGTTAGTATGTCAATCTGTATACTTCACCGAATCATCTTGTGTTGTGGATCCCCATGAAAATTTGTTAAGCATGTATGGTACATTATTGGTAATTTTTGTGATGTTACATTAATCTGTGTATGAGTAAAAAGATCTGACAAAATGATTTTATGTCTATTTTTTTATTATGGCCGACCTAATCAATGAAGCATGTTGCAGATGTAGAAGGGTTGATTGTTTAATTGTTTCTATGTTTGATAATTTTTTTGGGGTCCTAGCTATGGTTTGGCTGATGTGTGTGGCCATGCATCAAAAATTATTTATGATTTGAAGCCGACATGTAGAGAATATTATGTTTTGTGTGAAGTTGACATATAGTGTTTGAATTATTGATAGCGGGTATTTATGCGAGTTCAGGAAAATCATTTTGTGGGCATGAGATAAATGAGAGAAGTTGTAGGGTAGAGAAGTTGGGTATGCGAATATCAGGAGATCAGCTGTGAGAATTTTGCTACTACAGAAAAGGATTTGGTGACAAAGTAGAAGCAAAGTGCAGAGTCTAACAGAAGGTTCAGAACTTGATTTATGAGCTTCGTCGGAACTGAAACCAAGAATTTGTAGATGCTATCTTCTTAGTTCAAACTTTTGTTGTAATATCTAACATTTTGTAAGGTATTGATCCTTCCTTGTTTTGAGTAGTGAGCTCTAGGAAGTGTGCTTGAATGCATGTGCATTCCATTTTCTTCATACTTTTAACAGAGTATATAAATTGTGGATTAATCTCCATCGTGGTTTTTCCCCTAGTAGGGTTTCCACGTAAAAATATTGGTGTTATGGTTCTTTGATTATCTTGTTCATGTGCTTGCATATTTATTTTTGTTTATGTGTTGTTAATGGCTTAAGATCTAGATTTAAAGTTTAAATATGTGTAACATTGATTCACCCCCCCATCCTCTCAGTGTTCCTTGAGTCCAACAATTGGTATCAGAGCAGGCTCCTCTTTTGAATCTTAACAGCTTGAGGTGGATCTTGAAATAAAATGGACTCTGGTGCTCTTCAATAGCATCTTATGGTACCACTTGATGATCTTGATCAGTCTAAAGAAAAATTCTTGGAGTTAAAAGAAAATATTGTGGATGATGAAAAATTCATTCAATCATTGAAGGATAAAATCAATGAGTCAAGAGAATGAGGAATAAATTGTGTGATCAGTTGAAACAGAAAGAAAATAAAAGCTTGGAAGATGTTCACCTGAATCAGACCCTAAAAGAAATAACTAAAGAATTTGAAAATATTGCTAGGGACAATATTACGGGTATGTGCAAGATCATCATGGAAAAAACAGGCCCTTAAGTGGCAAAAAATTCAGAAAAATCAGAGTTAGGCAACTTGATGTAAAAATTTGAATAAGTTATCTATATTATTTCAAAAATATGTAAGAATAGAATCTGTAGCAAATTGAATGTAGTTTCTAAACTACTAGGTTTATTTTAAAAAGAAAAAATCTATTTTGTGAAAATTTGAAATTTGAATGCAGCAATACTTAAATTTCAGGGAAAAAATAAGTAGGTGTTCGTCGACCACCCTAACGTCAATAAATTTATAATATTTTAGATATAAGTAGAGGACTCATGTCTAGATGTGATGCATTATTTTTTGTAATTTTTTTCCAAGTAAATAATTAATTATGAATTTTTTATTACAACTTTTAAAAAATATTAAAACTCATATGTTTGACCACTTAACTTGGTCAAAACTTCATGAAATTTAATTTAATTTTTAATCTTATAGTATGTGAAGCATAGAATGTGATGTTTTGGATTCAAAAATGTGATACCATTTAAGAAAGCTATAGATTTTTTCAATCAGCCTATCAATTAGGGCTTTAGTCGTAATTCAAAAAGAAAATGAATAATAATTATTTATTAAATTCAAATTAAAGCATAATTTATATTGGTGGAAAGCTAAGAATCTCCTTTAAAAACCATTTTTGTTTCATCATTTTTGGGTAAAAAAAAAGTCGTTAGCCACATACCCTACAAATACCCATTATATTGCCACTTTTTGGTCCATCATGATCCTGCACATACTCTTACTCTAAAACTTGAGATGGAATTTGTGGCAATGAAGCTAACTAAGGAGATTGAAGAAAGAAAGAAGAATGATAATAATCTGGCTTAGGCCTTGAAAGAGAAATATGAAGAATGTAGCAAAGTTAATAGTGGATTCATTTAGCTGGAGATTGAACTACAACAATCCAGAAGTAATGAACAAGAGCTTGAAAGACAGATAGTTATTCTCAGAGATGAACTCTCTACTGCAAATGAATACAAGGAGAAGTTTAGGATCAGTTCTGATAAGCTTGATGAGATGACTAAAGGACATAAGGATGCAAATGATAAGCCAGGTCTTGGATATGAGAAGGAAGAAAGCTCTGGATCTGAACACAAGGATCCCATACAAAGAAATCAAATGAACAAAGGTAGAAAGTATTTGGTAAGACAACCCAATGCTTAGAATTTTAATGGTTACTACTTTTTTTGTAGTAAATTTTCTCATATGGCTTCTCAGTGTAGAAGAAAAGTAAATTCAAGCAGTCCATCATTTCCTGGTCAGTGTTTTAGTTGTAATAAGTTTGGTCATAAGTCAATTGAATGTAGAAGTATGGCTGTTAGTATAAGGAGTGTAAAATGCTACACCTATGGAAGATTCAAACATGTTGCTAACTAGTGCAGATCAAGGGGAAATCAATGGAATGAATGGCCTAGACAAAGAAATTTGGTGTGTTACAATTGCAATAGATTTGGTCGCATTACAAGATTCTATAGGAACGGGAACATGGATAGAAGAGGTCTAGTATATCAAGAAAGAAATTCATAGAAGAATGACAAAGGAAAAGGAAAAGTGACTATGGAAGAAATAAGAGATCAAATGAAGAAAACATGGATAAAGAAGAGTGAATCTAATAAGCCTGTACTGGAAGCTGCCTCTAGTAATCCCTTTGGTAATCCCTCTAGTAATCCCTCTAGTAATTCCTCTAGAAATTGATCTTAGGCCATCGACCTAGGGGGAGTCTTTCAAGTAAAATCCTTTGCCCCCCTGTTAGTAGCTAGCACCAGAATATAGGAAGTTGTAAGTAGTTATGCCATCAACCAACAAATGTATCTGTGATCACTTGTTTTATAAGTTGAGATCTTCAAGGCCTGCAAATGGATTCTTCTATTGCTATTTGAGAGAGAAGTGTAACCAAAACTCTTAGGGCATAGCATTTATTGCGGTTAAAAATTTAGGTACACGAAGCTATAAAAGGATACTTGGAACACTTATTTGTCACTTTGCATTGAAAAAGAATAGTGAAAGAGATTCTGGAGTAGAATTTTGAAGGAGTCAAGTTGATTCGATGGAAAATTCATCAAGTATTCCATTCTCTTGTAGAATTTATAAATTTTTGCTCAATAAAAAAACCTTGTTCGGTATAAAAAATGAATAAAATCAAGGGAATCGTGAGTTTGGATGAATACAATAGTAGGAAGATCAAGGATGTAAGAGATATGTTACCTGTCGGAAAATTGAAGTGGCTCGAAGGAGTGAAACATAGGATTTTGGACATTTGGAATAAATTTCCTTATTTTGACAACGCAGAAGTGGTTAGGTTCATCTTGACCAGATTGAATGAAGATACTCTAAATTTGGACAAACCCTATCTTATTTCAAAGGAAGTGATTAGAAATTTAACTGGTTTATGCAATGTTGGAGATATTCTAAAGAAGAAGTTGATTTGAAATAAGGAAGTCAAAACCCTGACTAGTGTAACAGGAGATCAGAGGGCTCTAGTAATTTTGACGATCAAAGATCCATTGACAAGGTACATTACATATGGAATTTCATACAAAATATTCTTCAAAAATAGGGAAGGATCAACCTCTACAGGCGCAATTTACATTTTTCATAAGATGATAATGGAGGACCAATACTTTGACTTGTGTAGTTTGTTGAAAGATCAACTGATGGAGAATGTGCAGTTGACAATGGATATAGATTATTCTTTCAGGTTTGGCACTTTGATCATATGTATCATGTTGTATTTTCTAAATTGCTTACCACAGAATGATAATGTTGTATGGAAGGAGACAAAACTAGTTTGCAAGCAAATTTTAAGCATTTCAATACTTTGGAAATTGTGAACAAGTTTACGCAAATTTCTTTAGAGAGTTGTTAGGAAAATTTGGAGTAGTTAGTATTTCTCTTCTAGTAAAAATAGTTGAAGTTGGATCATCTTCTAGTAAGATGGAGAGGAAGTAGAAAAGAGTAATAGAGTTTATTGATGATACTCCTCTAGTTCTCAAGTCTCCTAAAACTGAAGGAAAAGGAAAAGAATAGATAATTGTGGACATACTTGATGAAGACCTTGATGAATACACCCCAAGAGATGAACTAGAATCAGTTGAACCAAATGAAACAATGGTCAAAGGAAATGAAGAAGAAGGCACTTTATTCAAGACAAAGATACTATAAATAATTCAAGAGAAAGATGGAATGCAAAAGATTGTTGACATGTGATTAGATCGACCCTCATATGAGCAGGATCTGATGAGAGTACTCTAGGCAGATACTTTGTGCAAAATAACATTGAATTGGAAAGTTTACAAAATGTATTCCCTGAAGAGTTGATTGAGTGTATTAAGGAAGTTGTGGCCTTTGACTCTCAGGATAAGAAAGAGGAGGAAATAATCCTACACTTGAAGGAGCAGTTTAGGCTATCCCTTACAAAACTGAAAAAAAAATGAATGTGTTGAGACAGTGCATCAATTTAGCTAATGAAATCTACAATTATTTTCTATACTAGCCTCATGTTGTTGGAAAATACAAAGTCAAGCTAGAGAAAATTGAAAGTGAATTGAATAAAATTGGTCAAGACTACAATATGGTTTAGGACCAGGATGGAGCAGTATAGAACATAATTCATGAGTTGCAAGTTGAGCGTGCAAAGATTCACTTTTCTAGAAACACTCTTATGAAAACCTTCTGAAAAGTAAAGGTTCAAACTAAATGCATATTGGAGTAGCTGATTGAATTCCTGAGGAAAGAAGAGAAGTTGGTAGAAGCAATTACAATTCCAGAATCGCTCATTCAAATCATTAACTGGACATCAGAAAATAATAGTCTGATAATCATTATTGGGATTGTTGTAGATGCTTGGAAGAAATTTCTTCCAGAGATGAAAAATAAGTATAAAATAATTTTCTGATTTGTGTAGCAGTCATAGTTTTCCAAATTTTGATCAAATTTCTATTTAACAAAGGGAGAGAGAGAGTAGTAAAATTTTGTTTGAGCAAATAAAAAGGAAGATGTGTAGTAAGAATACTAGAAAAAGGGGAGAAAAAGCAATAAAGTTTTGTCATTGATGTCAAAGGGGGAGAGAATGTAGTGAAAAATTCCTTGGCATCCTAAGGGGGAGCAGTTTTTTGTTGTGTTTCAAAATTTTGGAGTTTGGAAGCATACCTCTAGTTTTGACACTTAGTCACTTTTCACTAAGTGTTGCCATCAATGCCAAAGGGGGAGATTGTTGGCATATGGCTCAGCAAGATTATTGGTATGGCTTCTAGTGTTGTCATTGATGGCAACTAAAGTCACTATTGTGGTCTGCAAATCCAAACTTGGTCATGCCGACAACTGAAGTCAAGTACAGTGTATTACCGGTAGAGAACATGATGAACAGGGTATCCAATTATTATGTCAATCTAAATGTTTCACCAGATCATCATCTTGTGTTTTGGATCCATAGGATAGGTTGTTAAGCATGTTTGGTACCTTATTGGTAAGTTTTGTGATGTTGCATTAATCCATGTATGAGTAAAGAGATCCGACAAAATGATTTTTTGTCTATTTGTTCATTATGGCCGACCTAATCAATGAAGCATGTTGTAGATGTATAAGGGACAATTGTTTAATTGTTTCTATGTTTGATAATTTTGTTTTGGGTCCTAGCTATGGTTTTGCTAATGTGTGTGGGAATGCATCAAAAAATATTTATGATTTGAAGCCAACATGTAGAGAATATTATATTTTGTGTGAAGTCAACATATAGTGTTTGAATTCTTGATGGCAGGTATTTATGCGAGTTCGGGAAATTCATTTTTTGTGCATGAGATATATGAGAGTAGTTGTAGGGAAGAGAAGTTGGGTATGTGAATATCAGAAGATCAGCTTTGAGAATTTTGCTAGTACAGAAGAGGATTTGGTGACAGAGCAAAAGCGAAGTGTAGATTCTGATAGAAGGTTCAAAACTTGATTTATGAGCTTCACCAAAACTAAAACTGGGCATTTGTAGATGCTATCTTCTCAGTTCAAAATTTTGTTGTAATCTCTAATATTTTGTAAGGCAGTGAGCCTTCCTTATTTCGAGTAGTGAGCTCTAGGCAGTGTGCTTGAATGCATGTGCATTCCCTTTTCTTCATACTTTTAACAAAGTATATAAATTGTGGATTAATCTTCACCATGGTTCTCCCCTAGTAGGGTTTCCATGCAAAAATATTGGTGTTATGGTTCTTTGATTATCTTGTTCATGTGATTGCATCTTTATTTCTATTTATGTGTTATTAATGGCTTAAGATCTAGATTTAAAGTTTAAATCTATGGAACACTAATTCACCCCCCCTCTCAGTTTTCCTTGAGTCCAACAATTAGCCTACTATTAGATATTTCAAGATCTTTGGAAGTAAGTGTTACATCAAGAGAGATGAGGATATATGCAAGTTTTATGCAAGAAGCGATGAAGGAATCTTTCTAGGTTACTCTACTAAAAGCAAGGCCTATCGATGCTATAACAGAAGATTGAGAAAAATGGTTGACAGTGAAAATGTCAGAGTTGATGAAGACTCTGCTAAATCATCCAGATACTATGGATATGATTCAGATGACTAGGAAGTTAGCACAAACAAAGGGAAGAATGTTTAGACATAGAATCAACTTCATTTTTTTTGGTAAATCAAGGTAGTTAGGAAGGAGAGATAAGTGCAATTGCAGGAGAAAGAACATAAGAACTAGAAGTTCGAGAGAATCCTAAAACTCCGAGGTATGTAAAGCTAAATCATTCTAAAAATCAAATTATAGGAGACAAGAATAAAGGTGTGCAAACTAGAAGAAATATTGCAGAACAGTATTGCCTGATTTCTAAGATTGAGCCTAAAGATGTCAATGAAGCTTGCAATGATGAACACTATATGGAAGATATGAAGAACTAATGTAGATTGAAAATAATGATACATGGATACTTGTTCCCAGACCTAAAGATAAAAATGTGATTGGTACTAAATGGGTCTTTCAGAATAAGCTGAATGAGCAAAGTGAAGTGGTCTAGAATAAAGCAAGACTAGTATGTAAAGGGTACTAAAAAATGGAAGGTATTGATTTTGAAGAAACCTTTGCCCCTATTTCCAAAATTGAAGTTGTAAGGTTATTTCTTGCTTATGTTGCATATAAGAACTATAAAGTTTATCAAATGGATGTGAAGTCAACTTTTCTGAATGGTGAGCTAGAAGAAGAAGTATATATTGAACAACCAAATGGATTTCAACTGACTGATAAGGAAAATATAGTTTTTTGATTGAAGAAAGCTCTATATGGACTCAAGCAAGCCCCTAGAGCTTAGTATGGTATACTGGAAAAATACTTATTAAAGATTGGATTCAATAAAGATACTATTGACATCAACTTGTATTTCAAATTGGATCATGACAAAGAGTTAATTATTGAGGTCTTTGTTGATGACATTTTTTTTGGAGGAGATGATAATCTATGTATGAAGTTTGTTGATGAAATGAAGAATGAATTTGAGATGAGTATGATTGGAGAGATGAAGTTCTTTCTAGGATTGCAAGTTACTCAATTAGACAAGGGGATCTTCATATCTCAATCCAAATACATGTGAAAGAGCTACTGAAGAAGTTTGGCATGGAAGACTCAAAACCTGTTGGTACTCCCATGGTAACCAGATGTAAGTTAACATAGAATGATGATTCTCCTAAGGAAAATCAAACAAGATATAGGTCAATGATTGGTGGATTGCTCTATTTAACCCAAACTAGACCAAACATTATGAATGTTGTATGTATGGTTTCCAGATTTTAGGCTAATCCAAAAGAGTCTCATGTGATTGTAGTAAAGAGAATCTTCAAATATCTGAAAGGAACAGTTGATTTTAGGCTTTGGTATCCCAAAGATGATGATCTTACTTTGAATACATACACTGATGTGGATTGGGCAGGATATGTTAATGACAAGAAGAGTATTGGTGGTGGTGCCTTCTTCCTAGGGAAGAGGTTGGTGTCTTGGTTGAGAAAAAAGTAGAATTCCGTTTCTCTATCTATTGTTGAGGCAGAGTATATAGCTGCTACAAATAATTGTACCCAAGTGATGTGGATGAAGCAAATGCTAAAAGATATCAGAGTAGTATATGATGAACCTATTTTCATATACTGTGACAACATAAGCGCAATTAACATATCAAAGAATTTGGTGCTACACTCTAAGACCAAGCATCTATCAATTAAGTTTCACTTCTTGAGGGAGAAAGTGAATTAGAAAGAAGACTGGAGTATGTGCCTACCAAAGAATAGATTGCAGAAATTTTCACTAAGCCATTGCTAAAGGATACTTTTGAGTATCTCAGAGGTATGCTAGGGGTGATTACCCCTCCTGATATGAACTAGAGATGTATTTATTTGCATCAATCTATGTGCTTTATAGATATTTCTTGATCTAGATTGATGTTTATGTGGCTGATACTTAGGGGGAGTAGTGAGATGTGCAGATATGTGGTTCAGAGCTTGTATGTGGGAAGATAATTCTTATCTTTTCCATTGATTTCAAAGGGGGAGAAGAGTCATGTGACAAATTGTTGCTTATCTGGGGAGAAGAGCCTTGTGGGGAGAAGACCATGTAGAAGAGGTTAAGGAAGAAGAGTCATAATCTAAGGGGGAGTAAGTGCTAATTAAGAGATGTGTTGATGGTGTTTTTCACATCATGTGTTGCCATCAATGCCAAAGGGGGAGATTGTTGGATGTTGTGGTTGTGTTGCTGATATGTGGTTGTCATTGATTTCAACACTATTAGCATTATTGTATTGAAGGTTGTCTATGTCGAGGATATTGAGAAAATTGTTAAAGGAAGAGTTGTAGGTTGCCAGTGGAATAGTGAAGGTCATGAAGGTTTTTTTTTCTCTGTACATTGAAGATCAGTTGTTGTGGACTAAAGGCTTTATTGCTGAGAGTATCTAGATCATTTACTGAAAGTTTCAGAGGTCTGCGTGAAGATTTGATCATGTTATGAACAATTGTGTTCTGACAGTATTTTTGTGGGTTCTATCAATGTTCCTGATTGAATTTTATATGATTCTAGTAATTTTTGTTGCTACAGATGATTATATGTTAGTTTTTGTTGTTTTTGGATGCTTTTATATCATTCTCTATTCTTGTATGTCCACGTTGATTGGTGTGCTTGTGGTCGAATATTTTTCTCAGTATGTTCAGGTTTTCATGTTTTTGGCTGACATGATGGTTGTAACGTGTTGTGGATCCTTGAAGGTTTAAAATTGAATGTTTGGTGTGCTTGAGGATATTATTTCAGGTCTCATCATAATATTATCCGATGGTGTTTGATCCACATTGAAAATTTATTTCTAAATTTGGGCCGACATTGTAAATATGTTCTATATTTTTGGTCGACAAGGTTGTTGATGTAATTCCATGTTGTGGATATATAAGAGCAATTTTTTGAGAAAAGTTAGTGTGTGCATAAGAGTGACTTTATTCTAGAGGAAGTGTAGATATACAAATAGTGGTCAAATCATTCAATTGCAGAGCAAAGTGAGAAAATTTTTGAGTGAAGTGTGAAGAAGGTTTTTTGTGCTTAACTAGAACTGTAATCAGGCTTGTGTAGAAGCTATTTTCTCAATTCACACTCTATGGATCTAATCCAAATTGGTGTATATTGTTGGGAAGTGAGCCCTCTTGTATTTGAGTAGTGAGCTCTAGGCAGTATTCCTAAATGCATGTGCATTCCAATTATTTTTCATTATACTTTTAATAGGGTATAATATTTTGGACTAACATCCGCTGTGGTTTTCCCCTAACAGGGTTTCCATGTAAAAAATCTTGGTGTTCTATGTATTTCTAATGTGTTGATTGTTTATGGTTTATTGGTCATTCATCAGATTTGAGATTAAGTTAAGTAAATTCTTAAAATTTTAATATTCTGTGACAACTGATTCACCCCCCCTCTCAGTTATCTATCCTTGTTTTTCCAACAATTATAAGGTAGATGGTAGAATTAACATGTACAAGGCCCAACTTGTGGATAAGGGCTATGCAAAAAATGAAGGTATTTACTATGATTAAAATTTCACCCCTACAACAAACATCAAGACTATTCATATGGTCTTAGTAATGGAAAAACCATGTGGTTGGAAATTTCATTAGATGGATGTCAAGTGTTTTTTTTTTAATGGATATCTCAAGGAGTAAGTCTACATGACTCAACCAAAGGTATATGTTGTACCTAGCTAGAAGAAAAAAGTATGCAAACTTATCAAATCCATCTATGGTCTTAAATAGACACCTTGAGTCTGGGACATCAAGATCAATGAGCATCTCCTTAGTCATGGATTCATTAGGAATTATTATGACCTTAATTTCTACCTCAAAGAGAAATGGGGAAGATTGTAATCTTGATTGTATATGTCAATGATCTAGTCATTTTGGGGATATCTCCATAGATGATTAATGTGACAAAGAACGATAGATCAAATGATTATTTGGCATGATGTATCTTAGGCTCCTACATTACTATATTAGAATTGAAGAGTGGCAACATAAGAATTAGATCTATGTCTCTCAAACAAAATATTCCAATACAATGCTCGAGAAGGTTAGAATGAAAGATTGAAAACCTATGTTAACACCCATTGAGACAAGATTGTAACTTTCTCACATTGATCCATCACCTCAATTGAATGCTAATATTTATCCTCAATTGGTTAGGAGTCTCATCTACCTAACTTATACTTGGCCTAGTATCAACTATATTGTCAGCCATCTTTCTAGGTTTATGCGGGAAACTAAGGTTGTTCATTAAAAACAACAAAGTGTGTTTTCAGATACATCTATGGTACCATGGCATATGGCTTAGAATACAAGAGGAACACATATTTTTCTTTGTGTGGACATACAAATACATAGTTCTATGTAGGTTCAATAGATGACAAGAAGTGTACTTCAGGTTTCATTTTATTTTTGGGATCTTGTCCAATATCTTGGGGGAGAAAAATAAACCACTATTACTTGATCTTCCACAAAGGAAACAAATTGCATCACAAGTGGAGCTATCTACGAGGTGATACTGCTATGCCACATTTTGACAAGTATGAGTGTTCTTGAGATAAGTCTTACCACTTTATTTTTGCATAATCAAAGTGTGTTGAAGCTTGTTTGCATTATTATTTTTCATAATCATACCAAGCATATTGACATTCAGTGTCACTATATCTGTGACCATGCTCAACAAAAACATATGTAGCTCCAATTTTTTTAGACTCAAGAGAAGTGTGCTGACGTATTTATGAAATCTCTTGCAGCTATGAAGTTTAAATATTTTTAAACATTGTTTCTTTGTCCTCTTAGGCATGTGATGTAATAAGGAATTTTTATTTATTATTTTATTGCATCATTGACTATACAATTGATTATAATTAGTTATTTCAATGGATTTTATAATACCAAACTTCTTTTGATATTTATTGTTGTTCATAATATATAGTGATTATCACTTCTTTCTCATCACCTATTTTTTCTCATTGTATTCTCTCATTAATCAAATTTATGTTATAAAGAGTAATAATTTTCTAAAAAAATCATTAAAATATGTCATGTAGTTTTTTAAAGTTTGACTTAAGTTTTATATTCTTTATTGACAATATGTTTTATAAGTTTTTTATGTAGAAATAAAGTGATTCTTACATTATGATAATATATATTTAATTTAATATTTAAATAGAGTATTACTGAGTTTAGATTAAATAGTATATTTAATTTTTTTAAATAAAAAATAAATTAAATAATGTAAATAAAATAAAAAATAATGCTCAAGTAAAATAAAATAACTCTTAATAAATAAAAGAATCATAATAGTAAATAAAAATAAACCTTCAATAAAGCATAAAATCGGTGAGTAGAGTGGCAACAGGAGCAAGCATGGGTGACTTGGCAGTGGAGGCAGAGCAAGAGTTCTCGATGGATCATATCAAGCAATGAGAAAGTAATGAAGAATGGTGCAACTATGAATAGAATAAATTGGTGGCGGGTTGAGTGTACCAGGGCCAAGAAGGAAAGGAAGACTAGAATGAAAATATTTAGCATGAAGGTATGCATGGTCAACCTCCTATTGCTACAGGTGCCAATGTCATCTACCTAGGAAGAAGAAGATCCTTTCAAGTGGTGAACCACTAGAGGTGAAGGTCAGATCTCCATTGTGAACATCACCAAGATAGAGGAAATGAGGTCAATGTAGTTGTGAGGTGTCCAAAAGAGAAAAGGAAAGAAAGAAGTCATTATTTTTGGGAAGTGAAGTCCAATGGTTCTTGACCATTCAACTCCCAAAATATTTCCCGCCTTTCCTTTTGTCTCTTCATTTATTTTAGAGACTTGAAGAGCTCATGGTGTATGTTTTAAACATGATGAGTTGCTATTGTAAATGTACAAGAGAAAATAGAGTATTAATAAATTAGAGAAATCTTTGCTTTTCTTGTGGATGTAGCCATTACGGTGAACCACACAAATTTATTGTTGTGTGTTTTTCGTGTGTCCATTTTTTGCTTAACTTAAATTCTATTTTTTTTGTTTTAAATATACTCTTTTAAAATAAGCATTTGGTATAAAAGTGCTATGGTGTTCAATTTTTTGGCATAAGAGATTCGAGTTTGAGTGGGAGCAATGTCATTTGATGAAGAAAAGGTGGAAAGATTCAATAGCCACAACTTTCAACTATGGAAAATGCAGATGGAAGATTATTTATATTAGAAAGATCTATGGTGACCATTACATGTTAAAACAAAGAAATCATCAAGTATGGCATATGAAGATTGAGTCATTTTAGACAGAAAAGAATTGGGATTCATTCGGTTATGTTTATCCCCAATAATGGAATTTAACATATCCAAAGCAACAACAATTACTAATTTGATGATTACATTGAATAAGTTGTATGAAAAGCCCTCAACATCAAGTAAGGTATTTTAAATGAAATAGTTGATTAACATGAGAATGGTTGAAGGTAGTCCTGTAGAAAACCACTTGAATTATTTTAACACTGTTATTAGTTAATTATCCTCTGTAAAAATAGTTTTTGATGATGAGATTTGGGATTTCTTAATTTTGAGTTCTTTGCCAGAAAGTTGGAATAGCTTAGTTATGGAAGTTAGTAACTTGATTTATGGCTCAAATACATTAAAATTTGATGTTGTTGTTGGTGTAATTTTAAGCATGGAAATGCAAAGGAAGAGCACTAGTGAGACTCCAACATTAGGTAATATTTTGAGTGCAGATGATAGGGAAAGATCAAAAGAAAGAGGAAAAAATCCAAGTGGTCGTGAGAAATCACAAGGAAGGTCAAAATCCAAAGGTAGAGAGATTGGTTGTTGGTATTGTGGCAAATAAGGCCACATCAAAAAGAATTGTTGATCTTTCAGGAAGGCTTAAAATCAGCCAAAAGAAGATGAAGCAAATGTTGTATGTGAGGATTTCGGTGTTCTTATTTTAACCTCACAAGAAATAGTAACAAATATTTGGGTGATTGATGAGAGAGAATTGTTCCATGCCACTCCATGCAAGGAGTATTTGAAAAACCTACAAAGTGGTGATTTTAGTAAGGTTCTTGGAAATAATGAATCTTGTGATGTTATTGGTAAAGGGGATGTTTTGTTAAAGTTAACAAATGGAAATAGTTGGTTGTTGCAGGATGTTAGATATATCCCTCAGCTTAAACAAAATTTTATTTCAGCTAGACAACTAGCTTCTCAAGGGTATGAGGTCACTTGTGGATCCAACAGATGAAAAGTAACAAAAGAGGCCTTAGTAATTGATCAGGGAAACAAAATAGGCACCTTGTATATAGTAGAAAGTAATGTTGAAGTGGGATTTTTTCACTCCATGCCAAATCCTTTGTTGAGTGAGATCTTGGCTACAAGAAAAAGGCTTTTGGATAGGTTAGATGCTGAAGTTGATTTGGTCATTGAATAATTTCTTAACATGTTGGAATCTGATTATATGTATGATACAATGGCATATAATGATGAAGAAAATGATATAGAAGAAGGAAAGGAGTCTTCAAAGATAGAGGGGAGCAAGGCTCTTGATATGGGCAATGAAAATGTTTTGGATAAGACCGATGTTGGGTTGTCTAAGTTAGATGACTTGTAGGAGGAGCCAATGGTGGAAATTCACCAAGAAGCTGATGAAGAATGTGCATCAAAGGATGGTATTGTCAAGGTGAGTGATGTTAAAGGTGCTAGAAATATTCTATCTAGAATTGAGGTGTCACTGGATCTCTTAGATGGTGGAGATAGTACTATGAAAAGGAAGCACATCATCATAGAAACTAGTTCATAAGTGAAACCCCTTCCTAGATTTAATATTGATGAAATAATTTCTTTTACTCACCCGTAACAATGGGTTAGAGAATTGAAAACATTATAGCTATTGTTGGGGTTGTAGAAAAATAACAATTGAGAAGGTTACCTACATCAATTTTGAATCAAGTGGTGTAGGAAGCTATGGCTTTTAAGAAGCCACCAATGAGTGTGGATGGAAAAAGAGGTCAGATTTATTATTGCACTTAGGTAGCAATATGGCCTCCTACATTTGTCTTCTTTTTCAATGATGCAAAGAATTTCCCAGATCCAAACCAATGTTATATGGAGAAACAACTGCAATCAAATGTGGGTTTTTGATGAATTCCAATATGTTTGCTATGGCACAATAAAAAGAAGGCACTCAACATTTCCTATTCAGTTGGGAAATTTACTTTTATGGAAAATAGTAGGGCCAAAACTATTGAAGCTATTGGTGGATGTGTTATTTTTTGTAATGAATATCATGTTGGAGGATTTCTTGCCATATCTTGGGCCTAATGAGATCAATTCCTGAAATGGTATGTGATTTCTAAACCTAAAGTAACATGTACAAAGTGGACACATGAAGATGAGTTTCATGGCAAGATTGAGACTGAGGGTGAAGGAATTTGCATTGATAGTGAACACCCATCCTTCACTCCAGTTGTCATCATTGATATTGGGATGAATAGTGAGAGAGTCAAGATTGTAACCTTTGGTGGAGGTGTTGATATATAAACTACAAAAACTAAGGGTACTATCCTAATTTAGAATGCTGAATAGCCAGAGAATTATGCAAAAACAAAGGAAGCAAAAATAGAAGAACTAATCAAGAGTGTTGCTGATTTTGGTGCCAGAGTAACTGTTGTTGAAAATGAACAAGGTGGAACATTTGATGTTTCAATGCTTGAACTTGGTGATGGTGTGTTTGAGCTGCTCTCCACTTTGCATGACACTCATTTGGGGGGAGATGACTTTGACAAGAGAGTTGTTAATTCTGACTTGACATGGAGAAGGTGTATTTGTAGTGTTCTTGAACAAAATTTGGAGAAGCTCAAGCTATAGAGTTTCTCTTGGCCTTGTTAAGATGTGACAATGAGCATGGAAAAGTGGGGAATTCTCTGAGTGATTTTTTTGCAGCAGGGTTGGACTTCGAGTGGGTGATTCTTGGGGAGTGAAGTCCAACAATTCTTGACCATTCAACTTCCAAAATATTTCCTTCCTTTTCTTTTGTCTCTTCATTTCTCTTAGAGACTTGAAGAGTTCATGATGTATGTTTAAAAATTGATGAGTTGTTGTTGTAAATGTATACAAGAAAATAAAGTGTTAACAAAATAGAGAAATCTATGCTTTTCATGTGGATGTAGCCATTATAGTGAACCACACAAATTCTCTATTGTGTGTTTTCTGTGTGTGTGTGTGTGTGTGTGTGTGTGTGTGTATTTCATATTCAACTTAAATTATATTTTTTGTTTTAAATCTTCTCTTACAAAATTAATAATTATGGGGTTGAACATTGGCCAAATCACACAAGAGCTCAAGGGAATGGTGCAAGTTGGTTTGGAAGGCATTGGCAAGGGATCTCCAATTGGTATGGTTCTGTTGGTTGGATGGGAAGAAGTCAAGGGCCATGGGTCGACAACAATAATACAAGGTGGTGAAGCATATATGGCCAAAAATGGAAGGATAATAAGTGTGTGAGGGGGAAAATCATAGACATAAACAAGATGAATGTACTTCAAATTAGAATTTAATCTATGATCAAGAACACTAATCTAAGATCTATTCCTACACTTACAAAATGCACAATTTAGAATACTAAATTCAAGAACATGAAAATGAAATACATAAACAATTGAATTCAATAATAAAATAGTTACCCTTCTCGTATCAAAGAATATTCATGAGGATGTGGTTTCTTTAATCACTGCGAAGCCTCCATCGTTCGTGTGCAAAATCTTGAAGAATGATGCGTGTATGGTTGGTTGAAGGTATGTTGAAGCTCTATCAATGGTGATTGTGAATATCGACGATACTTTGTTGTGCAAACGATGTTGACTCATCGATCCTTTTTTGTGAGAAAAGATGTTTGTGATATAGAAAAAGTGATTCAAAATGGACAATCAGGATCATGTTGGAGAATATTTAGATTGATGGTCAAAAGTTGTTGAGAGGACTTAGACATGAAATAGATTGGTTAGTTAGGAATTAGATTGCTCTGTTAGACATGAACGTACAAATCAAATTTGACTTTTGCAAACAAAGTTGCATTAGTTTGATTTAATTTTTGATAAATGATTTGAATAGTTTATTCGAATTATTCAAATTTAGAGGGAAAGTGAGTTAATTAAATTATTATGATTTAATAATTCAATCGACTTAGGGGAATAAAGTGGTTTAGCATTGTAATTAAATAATTGGTGTAGACAAAATAAAGTGAGATTAGGACTTTATTACATAAATGTAATTTATTTAATCAATTGAAATGATAAAATGTGAATTAATTAAATAATACCATTTTATTTAATTAATAGATGAAATAGGGTTTTTAGGACTTTATTAAATAAATGGAATTTATTTAATTAGTCAAAATGATGAAAAAGTGAATTAATTAAATAATGTTGTATTATTCAATTAATAGAGGAAATTAGGGTTTTGGATGCAATTAATGTGAAATGTAGTAATGCTTGATAATAATGATGCAGATGATGTGAAAATTTCATTTAGGGTGTGTGATAGTTTTTAAGTCAATTTTACATGTCTACATTTTGCCCCTCTTTGAGACAAAGTACTGGTTGATGTGTTTCAAAGATTCTAATTTTAAGATCAAGATTTTGAAAAAAAATTATGGCCCATTGTGCCTCGATGTTCAATGGAATGATGGTAGGACTTTGCGCTTCCCCCTCGAGAGGTTGGTGGAAAAATTTGATTTTGAGGTCAAGCTCACGACACTATTCTATTTCCATTTAGATGTGTTTAGGATGAAAAATTAAGTCTATATGTCCCTTGTTGCTCGTTTAATTGTTCTTGGGAAGTCCTAATTTGAGCGTAGGAAGGTTCCCTAATTAAAAATTAGGGTTTCCTAGGTAAAAACAATAGGATTTTTTGAGGGTTAATATAGGTAATTAGGATTCTAATTGCTTCATTTGTGCTTTGATCCTATAGTGAATTCTTGTCTCTAGATTTCCCATTCTATTAGTTGTTGAGCAACAATGCCTAGAATTTAGGGAGCCACACATTGTTCAGACCTAGTTTGAGAGTTTGGACGGCCCACAAGTGTCGGTGGATTGGTATGTACCCTCTCGCTTCTTGTTCTCATATTTTCATGTTCTTGTAATTTTTGTACAAAGTTTCCTAAGTCAATAGCAAGGTTTTTAGGGTTTCTATGCTTTTGCATCATTTTCTACGCATTTGACTTGTTAGAAACCTCACACTTGCTCTAGGTCTTTACACTTTCTTTAGGTCTTCACTTTTGACATCAGTTTTCACTTTTGAAATTTGAATTTTCTCTGATTCTTCAATTTTGAATGCTCTGAGACTATTTCTGCACATTTGAGTTAAACTTGTGCAATTGAAAAATTTCCTCACTTTTTATATTCTCGCACTTGCAAATGCCCCTCACACTTGCTCTGTTTCATCACTTTTGCTAATGACTTCATTTCTTTTGCTAAATTTTCCTCACTTTTTCTTGTTTGAAACCCTAAGTGTCATTTTTCGTCATTCTTTTTTTTTTTTTGTGTGTTCAGAGTGGAACCCTAACATTGTGGATTAAAATGATTACAAGTGGTCCTTAAACCATTGTAGCCGAGGGAGAGATGACCTCGGGATCTATTTGATCTTATTGCCCACTTTGATGTTTTGGAGTGATATTTCCTAGATGCGGTCGGGCTTCGTCATATTTGTTACATGCCTCCCATCCAATCTCACACAACAATGATGACCGTACTCATGAAGCGGTGGAATTTAGAGACTTCATAATTCCATTTACCTATAGGAGAGGTGACTATTACACTCGAGGATGAGTGGAGGATTCTCCAAATTCCCATCCATGGTGAGATCATGACATATCATGTTCGAAGGGGTACTCGTGCCATGCAACGTGTGTTGGGTGTTAGACACTTGGAGGTTGGAAAGTCCAAGATTGATTTGTCTAATTTCATTGGCAGTGTAGACCCTATTTCCCTTGTTCTTTGTGATTTTATTTCGGGACTAGTTGTTCTTGATAGGAGAGGTTGTCAATTACCTATTGGATGGGGTATTTTCATTGAGGATATGTTTGAGCATGGGACTAGATATGCATGAGGTTGTATATTGGGGCTGGAAATCTATTTTTGTAGGTGTATCTCTTTTGCATATTTGGGCCTAGGAGCACATTACAATTGCTTAGCCTGATGGTATACAAGATTGTACTAATGAGGACTTGTAATTATATCGTTATGTAGATTTCTTACATTACACCTTTCCTAGGGATCTTCCATATTGGTGTCATATGTTTGATGACATGCCAGGTTTTGTTTGGAGACCTTATATGGAATGTGAGGCATGGCTAGAGGATCTAGAGTAGCTTGTTTATTGTTGGCAGACTAGATGGTTGATTGGTCACTCTCATTCTCTTCTAGAGCGGTACTTACTTGAAAAAGTATGCTAACAGTTTGGAGAGAGATAGGGCTAGTTTTTTTGATACTTATGAGGCTCAGTTTGGTCAGACCACTAGGGAGGTCCATTTATGGGGCCATTAGGTAGGCATAGATTTTGTTGTTGCTGCATTCAGAGCACTTGCCCCAGTAGGATGGATTTGGCCAATTGGTCTAGAAAATTTGGGTACCACTCTTGATTTTGATTGGTGGTGGGAATGATGTGCACCTTTGCTATTTATAGATCTTGGTGGTGATCTTACATTAGGCAAAGTAGGCATTATAGGTCATTGTGGGAAGTGATAATGCATTGAGGTTCTTATAGAGTAGTTGGGTAGGGCCCGACAGGATGGTGCTCAAGGTGATCAAGTGTGGGGTCTAGGATAGGTTCTAGCTCCCCCTTTGCCACCTGGGGATGGAGGTGCTCAATTAACAATAGAGATAGCACAATAATAGACCTTGGAGGCTAAACTAGCCACAGTGATAGCAGAGAGAGATACTACTCAACAAGAGGGAGATGGTTTTAGAGTAGAGCAAGACATCAATATTGGTCATCATCTTGTGGCTGAGACATAGTTACAAGGTGTTACTACTAATAGGGATAGTTTGAGGATAGAGCGTGATAGTATATGAGTTGAGCGATATTGATTGTTGCAGATGTCGACATACTATTAGACCTTGTATGATGCTACTATTCCTAGGGCTACTCAATCTACATGGTTTGGAGAGCATAGTGCTATAGGAGGTGGAGGTGGCGTAAGTCAAGTGGAAATTCTGTTAGACAATTAGATCTAGATGGTGGTATGCAGCCTAATCTATAGAGTTATCTCCTTCCTACTAGGCAGTGTTATATTTGTTGGCAAAAAAGGATAGACAACTAAGAGGGAGGGGGTGAATTAGTTGTCACAGAATATTTAAACTTTTCAAACTTAACTTAACTTAATCTCAAATCTGATGAATGAACAATAAACCCAAACAATCAACACATCAGAAACACATAGAACACCAATATTTTTTACATGGAAACCCGTTTAAGGGAAAAACCATGGTGGATGTTAGTCCATAATATTATACCCTGTTAAAAGTAAAATAAAGAATAATGGGAATGTACATGCATTCAGGCACACTACCTAGAGCTCATTGCTCAAATACAAGAGGGCTCACTACCCAAACAAGACACTATCTTATAGCAATTCAGATTAGATCTATAGGGTATGAACTAAGAAAATAGCTTCTACAAAAGCCTAATTATAGTTCTAGTTAAGCACATAAACATTCCTTCACACTTCACTCAAACTTCTTCACACTCTACTTTGTAATCGAATGATTAGGTCACTATTTACACACTTTCTCTTTCTCTGGCACTTCTTCACTACATAACTTCACACAAAAAACCACTCTTATATATCCACAACATGGACTTACATAAACTTCATTGGCCAAAATAAAATATAAAACATATACACAATGTCGACCCAAATTTACAAGAAATTTTTTAATGCGAATCAAACACCATCGGCCACAACATAATGAAGACTTAAAACAATATCCTTGAGCATGCCAAACATTCAAATTTTAATCTCTAAGGATCTATAATATGTTACAACCACCATGTCAGCCAAGAACATAAAAAATTGAACACACAAGAAAAAAATTACCAACCATGAGCACATTGATCAATGCAGACGTGCAACAAAGATAGAGAATGATCTAGAATCATTAGAGAAGAATTTGCAGCAATTGAAATTACTAGAATCACATCAACTTCAATCAGGAACACTAACTAAAGCCACAAAAAAACTGTCAGAACACAACTATTCGTAACACAATTAAATCTTCACATGGACCTCTAAAACTTTTGGTGGATAAACTAGATACACTCAACAATAAACCCTTTAGTCCATAATGAATAATCATCAGCATACTAAGCAAGACACCTTCATAACCTTCACTATTCCACTATCAACCTATAACTCTTTCTTTAACAATTTTCTCAATATCCTCGACATATACAACCTACAATACATCAATGCTAATAGTGTTGACATCAATGACAACCACATATCAGCAACACAACCACAACATCCAACAATATCCCCTTTTGGAATTGATGGCAACACATGATGTGAAAAACACCATCAATGCTACTCTCAATCAACACTTACTCCCCTTTAGATTTTGACTCTACTCTTCATGTTTTTTTCACATTGCTCTTCTCCCCCTTTGACATCAATGGCAAAGATAAGCATTATCTTTCCACATACAAGCTCTAAACCACATATCTACACATCTGACTACTCCCCCTAAGTAGCAACCATGGAAACATCAATCTAGATCAGAATATAGCTATAAAGCACATTGATTGATGCAAGTAAATGCATCTCTAGTTCTTATCAGGAGGGGTAATCACCCCTAGCATCCCTCTGAGATACTCAAAAGTATCCTTTGGAAATGTCTTGGTGAAAATTTCTGCAATTTGTTCTTTGGTAGGCACATACTCCAGTCTAACTTCTTTCTCACTCACTTTCTCCCTCAAGAAGTGAAACTTGATTGATATATGCTTGGTCTTAGAGTGTAGCACCAAATTATTTGATATGTTTATTGCACTTGAGTTGTCATAGTATATGACAATAGGCTAATTATATACTACTTTGATATCTTTCAGCATGTATTTCATCCACATTACTTGAGTAAAATTATTTGCAGCAACAATATACTCTACCTCAACAGTAGATAGGGAAATGGAATTATTCTTTTTACTCAACTAAGACACCAAATTCTTCCCTAGGAAGAAGGAACCACCACTAGTGCTTTTCCTGTAATCTACATCTCCTACCCAATCCACATTAGTATAGGCACTCAAGGTAATATCATCATCTTTAGGATACCAAAGCCCAAAATCAATAGTTCCTTTCAGGTATCTGAAAATTCTCTTTACAACAGTCACATGAGATTCTTTCAGATCGACTTGATATCTAGCAACCATACACACAACATTCATGATGTCTAGTCTAGTTTGAGTTAAGTAGAGCAGTCCACCAATCATTGACCTATATCTTGTTTTATTTTCCTTAGGATAATCATCATTCTATGTTAACTTGCATCCAGTTACCATGGGTGTACCAACAAGCTTTGAGTCTTCCATGCCAAACTTCTTTAGTAACTCTCTCACATATTTGGATTGAGATATGAAAATCATATTGTCTAACTAAGTGACTTGCAATCCCATAAAGAACTTCATCTCTCCAATCATACTTATTTCAAATTCACTTTTCATTTCATCAATAAACTTCATACATAGATCATCATCACCTCCAAAAATAATGTCATCAACAAAGACTTCAATAATCAACTCTTTCTTATGATCCAACTTAAAATACAAGTTGTTGTCAGCAGTACCTTTATTGAATCCAAGCTCTTGTAAGTATTTATCTAGTTTAGCATACCAGGCTCTAAGGGCTTGCTTGAGTCCATACAGAGCTTTCTTCAATCGACAAACCATGTCTTCCTTATTAGTCAGGTGAAATCCATCCGACTATTCAACATAAACCTCTTCTTCTAACTCACCATTCAATAAGGTTGAATTCACATCTATTTGATAGAATTTATAGTTCTTATATGCGACAAGCTATAAATAATCTTACAACTTCAATTTTGGCAATAGGGGAAAAGGTTTCTTGAAAATCAATACCTTCAATTTGTGAATACTCTTTACATACCAGTCTTGCTTTATTTTGAACCACCTCACCTTGTTCATTTAGCTTATTCTAAAAGACTCATTTAGTACCAATCACAACTTTATCTTTAGGTTTGGGAACAAGAATCCATGTATCATTCTTTTCAATCTACATCATTTCTTCCTTCATGGCTTCCATCTAGTGTTCATCATTACAAGCTTCATTGACATTGTTAGGCTCAGTCTTGGAAATCAAACAATACTCTTCTGCAATCCTTCTTCTAGTCTTCACACCTTTATTCTTATCTCCTATAATTTGATCTTCAGAATGATTTAGCTTTACAGACCTTAGAATTTTAGGATTCTCTTGCACTTCTGGTTCTTTTGTTCTTTCTTTTGCACTTCCACTTGTCTCTCCTTCTTGACTTTCTTGATTTGTTAGAACAATATGAACTTGATTCTATGTCTAATCATTCTTCCCTTTTTCTTTACTATCTTGCTATTCATTTGAATCATATCCACAGTATCTGGATGATCTAGCAAAGTCCTCATCAACTTTGACATTTTCACTTTCAACCATTTTTCTCAATCTTCTATTGTAGCACTGATAAGCCTTGCTTTTAGTAGAGTAACCTAGAAAGATTCCTCATCACTCCCTGCATAAAACTTGCCTATGTCCTCATCTCTCTTAATATAACACTTGTTTCCAAAGATATTGACATATTTAACACTAGGCTTATAACCAAACCACAACTCAAAAGGAGTCTTACCGGAAATACCATTGACATTTAGGGTATGTGCAGGATCATGATGGGCCAAAAAGTGGCAATATGATGGGTATGTGGCTGATGATTTTTTTTCAAAATTGATGAAATGAAAAGGGGTTTTAAAGGAGATTCTTAACTTTCCACCAATATAAATTATTCTTTACTTTGAATTTAATAAGTAATTATTATTCATTTTCTATTCAAATTATGACTAAATTCCGATTGATAGACCATTGAAAAACATCTATAGTCAAATAGTATCATATTTTTGAATCCAAAATGAATCAGATTCTATGCATACTATAGGATTAAAAAAAGAAAAATTAATTTCGTGAAGTTTTGACCAAGTTAAGGTGGCTAGACACACGAGTTTTTATATTTTAAAATTTGTAATAAAAATTCATAATTAATTATTTCCTTGGAAAAATATTACAAAAAATATGCATCACATAGGACATGAGCCCTCTACTTATATCTAAAAATTTTATAAAAAAATATTATCATTTTATTGTGATTAGGGTGGTCAGACAGACACCTACTTCCTATTTTTTCCCTAAAATTTAAGTACTAGTGCATTGAAATTTCAAATTTTCACCAAATAGATCTTTTATTTTTTAAACAAACCTAGTAGTTTTGTTTTCTAGAAATTCTATTCTTACATATTTTTCAAATAATATAGATAACTTATTCAAATTTTTATGTCAAGTTGCCTTAGAACTCTGATTTTTCTGATTTTTTTGCCACTTAAGGGCCTATTTTTTCCATGATGATCTTGCACATACCCTTTACCCGATTTAGAGTGTACACAGAAGTTCTTACAACTTCTCTCCAATAGATGTGAGGCACATTTCCTTCCAACATCAGTGTTTTAGTAGCATCCAAAATTGTTATGTTCTTTCTCTCTACAACTCCATTTTGCTGAGGGGTTCAAGAAGTGGATAACTATCTTTTGATTCCATGCTCTTCACAGAAAGAATTGAACTCTTGGGAGGTGAACTCACCACCTTTGTCTAACCTTAGGAATTTTATCTTCAGACCTGTCTCATTCTCTGCCATAGCTTTGAAACTTTTGAACTTCTCTAATGCTTCACATTTTTCTCTTAAGAAAGCAACCCATATCATCCTAGAGTAATCATCAATAGGTAGCATAAAGTACCTTTCTCATTGTAGACCTTTGATTCTGGAGGGACCACATAGATCATTATGCACCAGCTCCAGTACTCCATTAGAATGTTGTTGTTTTCTCTGAAAATAAACTCTAGCTTGTTTTCCCATCTGACATTCCTTGCATGTTGTGTTAGTAGGCTTCACTAGATTAGGTAGATATCTTACTACTTGAGTGGAGCTTACCTTGAAAATGTTATCAAAATTCACATGACATAGCCTCCTATGCCATAACTAGCTTTCATCTACTTGAGAAATTAAACAACTTTCATTAGCAACAATCAGGTGAAAAATATTACCTCTTGTCTTTGTACCCGAAGAAATTACATTTATAGAGCTTCCAAGTATCCTGCATAAATTCCATATTTGAACTGAAGATTGTAACCCTTGTCCACCATCAGGACATGATCAATGTTATGTTTACCACCAAGACACATAGATCCTCTACCATGAATCACACTAGCATTGTTATCTTTGAATCTTACAACCCCACAGTCATATTTCTCTAGACTTACAAATTTTATTTTTTCACCAATCATATGATGTGAGCATCCTCTGTCAATAACCCACTCATCCTTTTCTTCAATTCAAGATGCAAGATCTTTCTCAACTTTAGTAGATTCAGTAGCCACCAGACCATTTTCCTTGATTGCAATGAAAACCCATTCATCTTCATTTCCATTTTCTTTATCAGATTCTTCATCAGTCACACCTTCTTTAGCATAATAGCATTTCTTTTGAAATGTAGGTTTGTTAGGCTTAGACCTAGGAACTCTTTCAGGACACCTTGAAGCAAAATGACCTATTTTACTACAAAAGAAACATTTAATAGGAAACTTTCCTTTATACTTACCTTGTCCTCTGCCTTCTTTCTTCATAATAAGTGCTTCTATCTCTTCTACCTCTCTTTCTTCATCTTCTAGTTGTTTCATCTCTTCCTCATACTTGAATGTCTTTCTAGAACTCTCTCCCAGATCATATCTTTGCTTGTTTCTTCTAGATATAGAGGCCTTCAATGCAAATTCAATCTTGGGGGCAGAATCACCAAATTGACTCAACTCAAAGGAAACAAGTTTACCAATCAACATATCTCTTTTCACATTTGTTACTATTTTGAGCTCTTCAATAGCATGAGCCTTTGATTTGTAAGAGGGAGGAAATTATTTGAGAACTTTAGTTATAATTTCTTATTCATCCAGGGTACCACCGACACATCTAGTACCCATCACAAGTTCATTTACTCTTTGCATAAAAGAAGTAATATTTTCATCTTCACCCATCTTCAAAGTTTCATATTTTCCTTTCAAACTTTGTAGCTTAGCAACCTTCACAAGTGAATCTCCTTCATACAAAGTCTCCAACTTCTTCCACATTTCATGAGTTGTTTTCAAATCCATCACATTTTGTCATTTTTGAATCCATTAGAGCACTCAGCAAAGCTTCAATAGCCTTGATGTTAATCTCAGCCTCTTTAATCTCATCATGAGTAGAAGGACCATTCTAAGGAATAACATATCTATTCTTTGTAATCTTCCAAAAGGGCTCACCAATACACCTCAAATGACACTCCATTCTATCTTTCCATAGAGACTAGTTTGTTCCATCGAATCTAGGACTGTCCTTCTTGTATGATGCCATCTCGGATCACCTCAAGCTTTTAAATTTCTTCAGAGGAACCTGCTCTGATACTAATTGTTGGAAAAACAAGGACAACCAGCTGAGAGGGGGGGTGAATCAGTTGTCAAATAATATTTAAAAATTTCAAACTTAACTCAATCTCAAATTTGATGAGTGAACAATAAACCATAGAAAATAAGCACATCAGAAACACAAAGAACACCAATATTTTTTATGTGGAAACTCTGTTAAGGGAAAAACCACGGTGGATGTTAGTCCACAATATTATACCCTGTTAAAAATATAATGAAGAATAATGAGAATGCACATGTATTTAGGGATACTGCCTAAAGCTAATTGCTCAAATGCAAGAGGGATCACTACCCAAAGAAGATATAGTCTTACAGTAATTCAGATTAAATCTGTAGGGTATGAAAAGATAAAATAGTTTCTACAAAATCTTGATTAGAGTTTTGGTTAAGCAAAAAACCACTCCTTCACACTCTACTCTGCAATCGAATGATTAGGTCACTATTCACACACTTGCTCTTTCTATAGCACTTCTTCACTGCATTAATTCACACAAACAACCACTCTTATATATCCACAACATGGAATTACATCAACAAATTCATTGGCCAAAATAAAATATAAAACATATACACAATGTCGACCCAAATTTACAAGTAAATTTTCAATGTGAATCAAACACCATTGGCCACAACATAATGAAGAATTAAAAAAATATCCTTGACTGTGCCAAACATTCAAATTTTAATCTCCAAGGATCCATAATACGTTACAGCCACCATGTCGGTGAAGAACATAAAAATCCAAACACACAAGAGAAAAATCACCAACCACGAGCACACTGATCAATGTAGACATGCAGCAAAGATAGAGCATGATATAGAAACATCCAAAAGCATCATGAATCATCAGAGAAGGATCCCCAACAACATAAATTACTAGAATCACATCAACTTCAATCAGGAACACTGACTAAAGCCACATAAAAACTGTCAGAACACAACTATTCATAACATGATTAAATCTTCACACAGACCTCTAAAACTTTCGGTGGATAAACTAGATACACTCAACAATAAAACCTTTATTCCACAACAATTTATCATAAATGTACTGAGCAAGACACCTTCATGACCTTCACTCTTCCACTATCAACCTGCAACTCTTTCTTTAACAATTTTCTCAATATCGTCGACATATACAACCTACAATACATCAATGCTAATAGTGTTGACATCAATGAAAACCACATATTAGCAACACAACCACACCATCCAACAATATTTTTACTTGATATTTTTGATGTTTATTATTTAGAGACGTATTGCAAACATAATTTTTTCATATATATTCATCGGCCCAATCGAGGCCTCGTATATATGTATTATTTTGTATTATCCTATCACACTTGCTTCTTGATGATGGTGTACTATGACATTCTCCCTTTTATGATGATGATATATATGAGATATACCTTCTTCAATTTGACTCCTTTATATATGACATTTATGGATGTAGGATGGATATGGTACTAATGATATTAAGATGAAGGATGTATATGGTACTAATGATATTGTGATGTAGGATGGATGTTAGTTAGAAGAAATAATTGATGACGGATAGAAATTTGATGTTAGTTTTCGATGAGTATTTCTTTCACTTTGCTTAGAGGCTTCGTAGTTTTGAAAAATCTTGTTTGATGTAGCAAAAAGATAAGATGCACTAGGGTATTAATGACCAAGGTGACTTTGTATCTATTGTGTGGACTTTGACTCTACAAACAAAGAGTATCTTTGTTCATACCAAACATATGGAAACTTTGTTTAAAGTATTGTGACCACCAAAATTGTACTCCCTTCTTGGAGATAGTATAATTTTTGGTCTAATTTAGACCTATCTTGGGTACCCTTACATTAAAATCCCTTTAAATAATCATTTATAGGCCCTTAAGACCCATTATTTTAGATTTTGAGGCTCATTTCACCTAAAAATTGCATAAAATAACTCAAAACTCCAAAAATCCCGAAAACCCATCTCAAAAATTTAAGGTGGGACCCATTCACCAATGGTGGTGAATGAGTCCCCTTAGGTGGGACCCATTCACCAAGTGTGGCAAATGAGTCCCATTTTGGGTCTTTTTCAATTTTAAGTGGAAAATTCACCATTTTAATTCAAATTTTTGGTGGATGTCAGCCTTTCAGTTCTAAATAATAGTTAATTAGGTGTTAATTCCTATAAAATCAAGTTTCTAATTCATTTTTATCAATCCAAGAAATTTGAGCAAGCATTTTCAAGAGAAAATTCAAGAGTCAAGTGTTGAGAATTTTTTACAAGAGCATTCAAGTTTCAAGAGCAAGTAAAGTTGAAGCTTTCAAGTAGAATCAAAGTGTTTTTGCAGGTCTTCAAGCTCACTTTCATTCAAGATCTAACATTTTCAAGGATTGATCATGGTTTTCTATGGTGAATCATGAAGAATTCTAGGTTTGGAAGATGCAACTAGCCATCAAGCCAAGCCTGAGGACTTGTTTTCTAAGTGATTTTTTCTTCCACAGTCACTCTAATCTAAGCCTAAGGAAGGTTTATGCATCATTGAGATTCATTTAAGGTGATTAGAGATCTCCTAAAGTGAGTCTTACATCATTCAAGTTTCATTCACACATCATATTCTTGCACATTAGAATAAGATTGCATCATGTTTTAGATTTCCTAGTCTTAGACACACATAAGGCTAGGCTTTTCACACACATTTTATTATTTCTATCAAGGTTTAATTACAAAACTAGGTGTTTTACCAAGGCAAACCCCCATTAGAAAATCAAGTCTATATTCTATTTTGTAGGTATTTTGGTAGATTCAGATCTGGAACCTAGTTTTCAAGGAAAGAGTAGGTGTTGAAGAGCAGATCAGAGTTTTCAATTCCTAAAAAAGCAGAATGAGACTTATTCACCACAAGTGGAAAATAAGTCCCATTGTAGGTGTTTTCCAAACATGTTTACAAATCCTGATACCCTTTTTCTTGAAATAGGTTCCTATGCAGAAATCCTAATCTGGGACTAATTCACCCAGGTTGGTGAATGAGTCCCAATTGGCTAAAAAGTCAAATTATTTAGTGTTTCAGAGCTATCTCCAATCACTTCTAGGTTTCCAAGTGCACATATTTCATTCCACTATTTTTCTATTCTATTTTTTCTTGTATTTCTAAGGCATTTTCTAGGTCATTGCATTGAATTAGGGTTTTACATTTCATTTTCTTTTCCAAGTGTAAAATTGGTAGTGAACCCCTCATTAGATCATATTTAGGCTCTAGGATAGCCCTCTTGCAAGATATCTTTCTTCTTTGCAAAGAGATCTCAAGGGTTATCCTTGAGTGGAACCTTCTCTAAAAGTGGATATCATCTCATCAACACAAATTTACATTTTTAGAGGTTCCATTTTGGTGAACCTACATTTAGAACATTTCATTTTTGATTGGAGTGCATTAAAATCCTATATTTGTCTTGAATTAACATTGCATTAGGTCTTGCATTGGTTAATTTGCATTCTAGGGTTTCAAATTTTGCATTAGTGAAAGCTCATATAGCTTGCATTTTTGTATCTAATTTCATTAGAACATTCAAAATCTGCATTTTCATCTCAAATATAGATCATACAACATAGAAAACATAAAAAATAAATAAAAAATATAGAAAATTTTGAAGAAAATCCCTAATGGGACTCATTCGCCACCTTGGGCGAATCAGTCCTAGTGTAGATTCTAAACTACTTTTTACAGAGTTAAATTTCCTATTTTTAAGCTTTTGTTTGTTGTTATTGCTTTCTTGTTTCAATTTGCCTGCTTTCTGATACATTTAAGCAATTAGAGGTATCATAATTTTCATTCATTACAATTGTGGATAGAATTAGACTTTTGCATTTTTCATTTTCAGCATTTAGATTAGATTACATTAGACATAGATTAGAAAATAAAACCAAAACAAGACCCAACACCTAAGCCACTTAGAGAAAGTTTAGCTATTTAACTATGTCAAATTTCTCTTTCCAAGTTAACCTAACCCTCAAGCCTTTTGTAAGGATTATTTTGACATGTTAAATGAAGCTCTTGAGGACTTCATCTCACAAAGTTCATCCACTAAGGCTTGTTATGAAAAACCAAGACCAAGAAAATTTAACGTGATCCAACCTGAACTCATCCTTTACCCACCTTCACACAAACCACAACCTAAAACCAAGCCTGAATTCACTCTTTACCCACCTAAACACAATTTCTTATAGTAGTCAAAAAATAATACTATTGCTCATACATACAACACTCGAAACAACCCACAACCACAACAACCAACTCCAGAAACCTTACCTTTACCTAATCCCATTTTACCTAGTGCTCCTTGTTTAACTTTGCATAGTGGGAAGGAGTATGATCTTGTTGAAAAACTTAAGAATACTCTTGCAAAGATATCTCTTTGGGACCTAATTCAAAATTCACCTAACTATCACACTATGCTTCAAATAGCCTTAAAACAAGTTATGATCCCTCCTAATACAAATGAAAATTATGTGGTAACTCTAATACAAGGAATGAATATAATTAATGTATACATTACCTTTCACCAACATGGGCTCACTCCTTTGGCGATAAGAAAGAGACATGATGCCTTTATGATAATAGCCAGATTCAATAAAATAGGAATAAAGAGGACCCTTTTTAATAATGGCTCAACCCTTAATGTGTGTAGTGTGAATCTCTTAGATAGGTTGTGTGTTGATAAATAAAAAATTGAACCCAACACCTTATCAATTTGAGGATTTGACAATGTGGGAAAGCAACCACTCGGTGTGATTACTTTATCTATTATAGTCAGAAAGGCTACCTTACAAACTCCTATTCATGTTATGCCTCATGGTCTTTCATACAATTACCTTTTAGGAAGACCTTGTATTCATCAGATGCATGTGGTGCCTTTGAATCTTCATTGTATTATGAAATATGTCTATGAAAACAAGCTATACCAAGTTGAAATAGATCTCGATCTTGAAAGTTGCTTACAAGTTGTAAATGGAACACCAAGTCCTTTAAGCACATTGATTCCAACATCACACATAGAACCCATAGAAGAGGACAAGAAATAAATGGAAATGGTTTCAAAATTATTAGATGATGATTGGGGTTCCTTGGAGTTCACACCCTCGTTTATGGGAGAATACATAATCACAAGAAAAGAATATGAAAAAAAAGAAACCAATGGTCATGTCAAATCAAAACTTGAAAGGAAATTCTCAAGCATCCATCCCATCCACTCTTGAAGAAGTTACAAGATATAAAAAAATATTCAATGAGATAGATTTTCAACAACCACTAAACCTGAAAGAAATGGAAAGATTTTATGGGAGAGGTTATGAACTTATGAAACAATTGGGTTATAGTGGAAAAGGATGTGGAAAGAAAGAACAAGGCATCTATGTTCCCATGGAACCTAACACACAAGAAACAAAAAATGCTTTGGGATATTTTCCTTCTAAGATAATGTAAGAAAGTAAAAGACCCTCATTAAATATAAACACCATCATGTGCAAGCCAAAAAACAATCTTACCTTGAAACATCTTGAATTTCTTGACATGGATTCTGAACCATCATGGGAATACTTTGAGGATGATGAATCTTTAAAAGAAATGCTAGGAGTTTATGATAAAACATCCACTACCCATCAAAAGAAAAATGTCACATGTGCTATGATAAGCACCAAATAAAAAGGTATAGAAGAGGATAGTAATGAGATAGGTATAAGTAAAGATGAATACAACCCTAAATTTCCAAAGCCAAGTGCACTTCCTCTGGCAGATACAATGGAAATACCAATAGACATCAATGATAAGGAGAAATTCATTAAGATAGGAAAGTTCCTTAATGATGAAGAACAAGAAGATCACACAATGTTACTCCATGGATTTCCTAAACTTTTTTCTTGGAAATATTCGGATATGCTAGGGATTTATGCTAAGATAGTAACACACAACATAGTCCTTGCTAAAAATGCTAAGTCCATTAGACAAAAGAGACGAAAGATTAATCCTAAGATAGCCTTGCTAGTTAAAGAAGAGATTGAAAAAATACTTGAGGCTCGTTTCATAAGACCTATAGATTATTCTCCTTGGATCTCAAATATTGTCGCAGTCGCAAAACCTTACAATAATATTAGGATGTGTATGGATTTTCTTGATTTGAATAAAGCATCTTTAAAAGATGATTTTCCCCTTCCTAATATTGACATGATAGTTGAATCGACTATGGGACATGCTTTGTTGTCATTCATGGATGGATTTTCTAGATACAATTAGATCTTTATCAACCTGCAAGACCAATACAAAATGAAATTTACAATAGTTTAGGGAACATTTTGCTGGTTCATGATGCCTTTTGGATTGAAGAATGCAGCTGCACCATTTACACGAGAAATGATATTGATATTTCATGATTACATACACAAGATTTTGGAAGACTATGTTGATGACATCTTGGAAAAATCTTTAACAAGACAAGACAATGTGAATGTCCTTTGGAAAATCTTTGAACGAATGTGAAAATACAACATGAGATTAAATCCAAAAAAGTGTTTCTTTGGTGTAGATAGTGGAATTTTTTTTAGGTTTTATCATATCTCACAGAGGCCTTGAGGTGGACACAAACAAAATTGATGCTATAGTTAGCATTCAATCTTCTACAAACATCTATCAACTATGCACATTGCAAGGAAGAATTCAAGATATCCATCATTTTGTAGCATCTTTAGCTAATCAAATGTTACAATTTACACATATCCTCAAGAAGGATGTGCACTTTGATTGGAATGAGGATTGTAGATAGGATTTTGAGATTTTGAAGGAATATCTTGCAACTCCACATGCTTTACAACCCGATATGCAAAAAAAACCATTCATCAGACATAGCTGCATCATCTCATGCTCTCGCATCATTGTTAGCTCAAAAAGATGAAAAATGGTAAAGAGAATCCTATTTATTATATTAGCCAAACTTTGATTGATTATGATAAATGATATACAAAAATATAAAAATAATGTTTGGATCTTGCATTCACTACAAGTAAACTGAGATATTATTTACTGAATGCAAAAATACATGTAATGATGAAATGTGATCCTCTAAAACACCTCTTCAATAAAAAATATTTATCAAGACGTTTGGCTAAATGGGTTATGTTGTTAACAAAGTTTGACCTTAAATATGTTTCACAAAAATCAATTAAAGGACAAGCCTTAACTGACCACTTAGTTGATGCTCCCTCACCCCTAGCATTATCTAATGTCGAAACATTTCCTAGTGAGAATGTATTAACTATTCAAAAAGATGAAGAAGGATGGGAATTATACTTTGATGGATCTAAGTGTAGAACAGGCTTCAGTGCTAGGATTATAATAGTTCCACCCATAGGAAAGCCTATTCCCTTATCATACTACTTAAATTTCCTATGCACCAACAACATGGTGAAATATGAAGCATTAATCATTGGGTTACATGCAATCTTATCCTTGGGAGTTTGAAACATCAATATATTTGGTGATTCATAGTTAGTTGTACTAAGAAAATAAATGAGACATATCAAGTGAAACATGAGAAATTATTGAAATATAAGGATTTCACAATGACTTTTTTAGAGAAGTTTGAATCATTTACCATTGACAACATCCTCTAAAAATATATTCAACATGTAGATGAAATGGCAAGTGCAGCTTCCCTTATCTCTCCTCAAGATCCTTCAAAAGACTTCACCTTCGTTCTGTGAATAGTTATGAAACCTTCAATTAAAGATAAATCAAAAGAAGTATTAGAAAAAACTACTAGGGAAGACTCAAATGAATGGTATGATACGATATTTAACTATCTGAAAGATAGTACCTTTCCCAAGACAACTACAAAGAACATCCGAGTTTGCCTATGAAAACTCGCATCTAAGTATATAATTTTGGCTGATGTGTTGTATCGAAGATTGTTCAATGGTCTCTTACTTAGATTCCTAAGAAAATATAAAATACCTACAACACTTGAACAAGCTCATGCAGGTGCTTGTGATGGTCATTTTGGAGGAAAAACATTAGTTCAAAAACTTACCCACATTGGATACTATTGGAGACATATGGAAAAAGACTACTTTGAATATGTTAAAAAATTCCACAAATGTCAAGAACATACCAATTTGATTGACACTACTGCTTATGAATTTCAAGCTCAAGTTCTGATTTGGCCCTTTGCGGTTTGGGGTTTGGACATCATTGGAAATATATCACCACCTTCCTCCACTAGACATACATTTATAATTACTACAATAGATTACTTTATGAAATGGGTAGAAGCAATTCCACTCTGATCAACAATAGTTGAGGTAATATGTCATTTCATATTGGAACACATTATTGCTCATTTTGGGCTTCCTTTTGTGTTAGTTTCTAATAATGGTACACCATTTAAGAATAATGACATGAAGAAGTTCTTGGAAACATTTAACATCCAACATCACTTTTCAACACCCTACTACCCGTAATCCAATGGTCAAGCCAAATCAACTAATAAAACTATTGAATAAATCTTAAAGAAAACTATTAACAAACACAATAAGGATTGGCACACACAATTACAATATGTGCTATGGGCCTATCACACAAGTGTCAGATCATCTATAGGAACTACAACTTATAATCTTGTCTATGGTAGTGAGGTAATAATGCCATTGGAGTTAGAAATTCCTACAGTATGAATTTATCTCTAGGGACTTATTGATGACAATAATTACAAAGAACAAAAATTGCATCAACTTGAAATGCTTGATGAATAGTGCATCAACACTCTTTAGCACCTCCAGGTTTATTCTCAAAGAAGGCAGCATGTCTACAATGAAAATGCCATCCCTCACATATTCAATAAAGGTGATTTAGTGCTATGTGAGAATTAGTGTAACATTAATGCCAACCCAACCGAAAAAGTAAAATTCAAACCCAATTGGTTAGGACCTTACATAATTAATGAAAATTATGAGTCTAGTGTATACACGTTAACAAAAATGAATGGAATGCCTATCAAAGACCCTATTAATTCCACACATCCGCATTAGTATTATGTCTAACCTCCTTGAATAGTGTGAATGATAAAGTAGTGGTGTTAGAGTTACTAGATAATATTGCATGTGCTCTCGTATTGCTTCATTCCTGACAAACAGTTATTTGTGTGTCTTGAATACTAGAGTGATTATTTAATTCATTTTTCAGTAATTACTTTAGGTTTCATACTATTCAAGTTCATTTTTGTATGTTGTGCTAGATTAGATCCTTATATGCATTTAATTTTCTTTAATTAGATCATAGGTGCATTTAATTTAGCATAACATACTTAATCACAATGTTGCATCTAAGAGAAACTAGAATGATATTTAATTAGATCACATAATCCATGTTAAATCATGGAGATATTCATTAAATAGTCTTACAAAGATTATTTAATTAATCACATTTCCATTTAACATTTAACACATAAACAAAAGTAATAAAACAAAAAAAGATTATTTAATTAATCACATTTCCATTTAACATTTAACACATAAACAAAAGTAATAAAACAAAAAATGCTCATATATATATATATCAAAGTTTTGTGTACATGTCATCAATATATACAATGCTAATGAGGTTTGTGACTGCTAGATCCCTTAGGATCTAGTGTTCGCATCTATCTAGTGGTAGTACGTTGGGAGACGATAGTATGCGATCATGATCGTGATCTGTCGAGTGTACTAAGAGAAAACTGTAAGCCCAAAACCTATCCAAGGGCCTCTTGATGCTCCCCTGCTATCTGATCCCTCTCCATTTATAGTCTAGCTACCTTGGATTGTAGTCTCTCAAACTCTGTTGGGATCTAAAATGACTGTGCATCTTGGGTAGCAATAGCTTGATGGATGCATCTCCTCAAACTCTCATATGCTACCCGCAGTGTGAAATAAGGCCCAAACAACTCTAGATCCCGCTCCATGATAGGAAAGGGCACATAGTCTAAATTTGTGGCCTCCTCATACACTGATGGTGGCACTATCTCTACAATCACTTGGAAATAGAGATCCTGAAGGTCTCTCATAGGTCTTACAATATAGAAACCATAAACACAATCAATAGACATCATGATTTATATAAATACATAAAATCAAAGCATAAGCATAAAACGTAATAAAATATCATCACCTAGCTCTCTGCAGGCTATGAGAAATCAACCTTGTCATGCGTAGGGGGCATGGAGGATGTGCTAGCACTTCTGTGGCTATGGGTACTAGTGCCTACTGCAACTACTTCCTATGATCTAGTAACACGACAAGGAGATGCCTCTCTCCACTCGTGGTCCACTGGGTCCTCATTTGTTGTCTCACCACCCTCACTCATGGACTGCTCCTCCTCTTATCCTCCTTCTCGACCCCCTCCTCTTGGCCATCATAGTTGGGATCTACATTCTCATCATACTCCTTTTCTATCACATCTACAAATACGTCTACAACCTTGTAGCTTGTCTCCATGGCCTTTTCCTCCACCTCATCTCCCTCATCTGGGAGTGGTCTTGCATCGCCTATTAGCTCATCCATAGGAAATATAGGAGCCAACCATGCTACTGACCACCAATCCTCATAGTCATCTATGGCATTGATGTCATCAATGTCAAAGATTAGAGGCATATAATGATCTAAATACTTGGATTCATTGTAGAGAACATCCTCGATAATGAATTGTCTCAAATCACTAGGCCTCTAGGCACTTCGTATTGACCTCGTAAAAAAGGGTCATGCCTTAGGTGCTATATGAATCTAACCAAATTGGAACATGACACGATCGTAATAGAAAAGTCGTACAATCTAGTTGTTTCTGCCAATCAAGAACTATTCCAACTGCAATCTCCTCATATGTCGAGTCTCATCCCACCACTATAGGACAAGTTGATAAGGTCTCCAAAGGATCTCATCCTTCTCTAGTCGGTTGAATCAGACTCTCCAGAAGTGCAAATAACCATACCTCCAAAACCACCACAAAGGATAGCCAAAGGCTCGAGGATACCCCAAGGCTATTGGACATGGAAATCCCATTAGCCTAGTACACATGATATGCTCTAAGCACCACACCTCCAGTAGTGTATAGTGTACCATGCTCTCCACCTCTTGTTATACAAATCAGCTAAGATCATAGGACATATGCACTAGGATACTGCACCCCTATGCATAGACGGTCCTATCATCTACCATCCCATGAATCAGGTGTACTAGTCCTCCCTCCAGGTGCACTCCCTGGTCGTCAAGGATGAGTATTAGTGTGGTTGTCATTATCATAATCCTCACAACTAGTGGAGCCCATGAATATAGTAACATCAATAAATCTATCCATGATCTCACTCTCTCATCATGTACTGGTCTTCCAAGGAAAAAATGCATGCCATATTTCATCTCACGGAAGGATCACTCCACTATAAACTATACTCACTCACCTCAAATTGGAACTTGAAGTATGTGGTGTACATCCTCTAATGTGATAGTCATTTCTTCGGTAGGTAGATTAGTACATGTATCAGTGTCCCACCACTCTGCTAAGGCCATCAACATTGAATCATGGTACCTCATCAGCAGCATGAGGTACACCAAGTATAAGCCTACTTTATGTAAAATATTTGTATCCCCCACTGAAAGAGTGGGGGTTGATTCTCAGAGAAGGCTAATTTGTCTGCCACCCAAACATTGTTGCGAACGAGTGGGAAGCTAACAAAAGAGAAAAAATATGTCCTATAAGCAGTCTAAAATCTTAAATCTTTACATCAACAACCATAAAAGCTTACTAAATCTATTCTAGTGTAATTTCATAAATTTCCTTGACACTTTAGACCCCTTTTGGAACATTCACAAAGAAACGAGACACTTTGCAAAAAAGTGGGACACTTCATGAACAAAAGGGACAATTTGTGAAAAAAGGGGATACTTTGCAAAAAAAAATTCCAAGGCCCTAAATTAACCTAGAAATGTGTAAAAATCATCAAATAAATGCATAAGGACAAAGCTAAGGTAGAAAAATCAACTAACATGATGATAGTGCTTGTCGCATGACACCTGGTCTCATAGGACCTCTAGTCTTGCAGTCCTGTAGTCTCGTCAGCTCAACATCTTTGACTACTCTTCAATCACTTTCAAGCTACAAGAAGGTAAATGAAAAAATAGTTAGAATTTACTTTACTTTTTACTCTTATATATGTTAAAACTAGAGTTTTTACCATATTAGGGTTAAAAAAGTACTTTTCATTCAAATCAACATAATGGGTGCTAGAGAGCTCCATTCTTGATGTTGTTTGTTGCATTGGAATTTTGATTCCACTCCCAAAATCATCAAATGTCTATTATTATGTAGTATGGTACTTGGAAATAACCTATGATATGAATTACCCTATTCGATGAGGCTAGATTTCTACCTTCATTCCACCTCCATAAAGCAAGTAGAATCAAATGGGGCAATACATCTACCCTCAAATTTGATTTCTAGAAGAAGTTAGATAAGAGGATTTTTGGAACAAATAATGAATTCATGTTGTACGATGTGGTTCCTAATTTTGTGGTTTTGTAGATAACTACATTGGGGGCTTCATTCTCCCATGTTGTGAATGAACGTATATGAGTATCCTTTTATAAAATGTATTGTTCAGAGTCCTTTAGCTTGCATATGCACATAGAGTCATATGGGTGCTAAAGTGGAGGCTAAATGTGACCACCAAAATTGTACTCCCTTCTTGGAGATAGTGAAATTCCTAGTCTAATTTGGACCTATCTTGGGTATCCTTGCATTAATTACCCTTTAAATCAACATTTATAGGCCCCTAAGACCCATTACTTTGGATTTTGAGGCTCATTTGACCTAAAAATCCAATCAGATCACTCAAAACCCTGAAAATCCCAAAAAATCCACCTCAAAAAGATAAGGTGGGACTCTTTCACCACCTTGGGTGAATGAGTCCCCTTAGGTGGGACCCATTCACCAATGGTGGAAAATGAGTCCCGTTTGGGGTCTTTTTCAATTTTGAGTAGGAAATTCGCCATTTTAATTTAATTTTTTGGTGGATGTCAGCCTTTGAGAATTAAATAATGGTCAATTAGGTGTTAATGCTTATAACAACAAGTTTCTATGTCATTTTTATCAATCCAAGCAATTTGATCAAGCATTTTCAAGAGAAAATTTAAGAGACAAGTGTTGAGAATATTTTACAAGAGCATTCAAGTTTCAAGACAAAGTAAAGTTGAAGCTTTGGAGCAACATCAAAGTGTTTTTGTAGGTCTTCAAGCTCACTTTCATTCAAGATCTAGCATTGTCAAGGATTGATCATGGTTCTCTATAGTGAATCATGAAGGATTCTAGATTGCAACTAGCCATCAAGCCAACCCTAAGGACTTGTTTTCTAAGTGATTCCATCTTCCATGGTCACTCTACTCTCAACCTAAGGAAGGTTTATGCATCATTGAGATTAATTTAAGGTGCTTAGAGATCTCCTAAAGCAAGTCTTTCATCATTCAAGGTTCATTCATGCATCATATTCTTGCACATTAGAATAGGATTGCATCATGTTTCAAATTTCCTAGTATTAGACACACATAAGGCTAGGGTTTTCATACACATTTCATTATTTCTATCAAAGTTTAATTACCAAACTACAGGTTTGACCAAGGAAAACCCCCCATTAGCAAATCAAGTATATATGCCGTTTTGCAGGTATTTTGGTAGATTTAGATCCAAAACCTAGTTTGGAAGGAAAGAGCAAGTGTTGAAGTTTAGAACAAAGTTTTCAATTCTCAAAAAAGTGAAACAAGATTGATTCACTACAAGTGGTGAATGAGTCCCACTGTAAGTGTTTACTAGATTTGCTTGCAAATCCCGATACACTTTTTCCCAAAATAGGTTCTTGTGCAGAAACCCCGATCTGGGACTGATTCGCCAGGTTGGCGAATGAGTCCCAATTGGTCAAAAAGTCAAATTATTCAATATTTTAGAGCTATCTCTAGTCAATTTTAGGTTTACAGGTGCACATCATTCATTCCACTATTTTTCTATTATATTTTGCTTGTATTTCTAAGGAATTTTCTAGATCATTACATTGAATTAGGGTTTTACATTTCATCTTACATTTCATTTTCTTTTCCAAGTGTAAACTTGGTGGTGAACCCCTCATTAGATCATATTTAGCCTCGAGGACAACCCTCTTGCAAGATCTCTTTCTCCTTTGCAAAGAGATCTCAAGGGTTATCCTTGAGTGGAACCTTCTCTAAAAGTGGATATCATCTCATCAACAAAAAATTACATTTTTAGAGGTTCCAAGTATATAGTCTGATTGTATTAAAAACTTTTTAGACTAGTTACATAGAGAGGTATAGAACACCTAACATGCAACTGCTTCATGAATTATTTCAACACAACTTTCATACACTCAATAAAGAAATTATTTGCCATGGTAGTATTACAAAAGTATCTCACAAACAACAAATTGAAATGATGCTCAATTTCCCCCATTCCTTCTTCTCTAAATCCTTATGGACATCCTTAAGAGATCCTAGGAATGAGTTAATAAAATAAATCAAAAAGATAAGACTATAAAAAGATAAAAACCAAGTTGCAGTATCACTTGCCATATCTGTTTGAGGTTTTGGGACTATTATCCATTTTTGATCATGTCTATTGTAGGAACGGTTCCATTAGGGCATATCTCAGGATGTTGTTGGTGAATTGTCAAAAGATAGGTAGTTGATATTTTGGCTTTGCTTTAGTCTATTTTGCAATCAAATCTTTGTGATTGTTTGCTTGAAGGTTCCAGCTTTTGATGTTTGCTCTATTTGTTTGTTTTTTTTGTCAAAGGGTGAGTGACAATTTGTTTATTATGGGTGAATAGTTTATTGCTGATGGTGATGACGGGGTAGGTCTTTTTGATTTTCCAATTTTTATGATGCTATTTTTGTTGTTTTCAGGGGACTAACCTAGGGTCATGGGAGCTCATCAAAGATAAGCCTTTCCTATGTTGTACACACAAAGGCTTGTAGTTCGCTTGTTTTAAATGTTTTTGGCCTTTTCTATTTTGTGAATGTTTTTGGATTTTGTATTTTTCACTATTTTTGGATTTTGATTTTTTTTGACTAAGTTAAAATAAACCATGATAGAAACCTAGGGGATTGACCTATGGTCTCTAGGGTTGTTAAGCCTTGCCTACATTCTACACATAGAGACCATGTAGTTCGACCTATTGACTCAAAGTATAAACATTGTTTATGGGATAAACAACATTGATGATTAAGAAAATGTTGATATTTTAGACTATTTGAGTGAAGGAATAATCCAACAATGTTTTGTTTTGATGTTTTTTGGATTTTTTTTTTCAAATGTTTTTGATTTTTCATTGTTTTTTTCAAATGTTTTTGATTTTTCGTTGTTTTTTTCAAATGTTTTTGATTTTGTTGTTTTGACCATGATAGGGTGTTCAAAGATCTAATCCATGACCATCTTTGGGAAGGTGCCTCTAGTTGGAGACAAGACTACTTTCCTTAATCAATAACAAACCATCGTTGGATACATGTTTTATTATGAGACGAATGGGTGGATGTTGTGGATAGTACCGATAGATAATGATGAGAGTCTTATTCAAACATATCGCCTGTTTGCTAGGTTTTCACTATGGTACCTGTTCTAGAAGTTCCACAAAGTGGTTTTCACTTAAAGAATGTTTTATTTCTCTTTACTATTTTTCTTGATTTTTGATCTTTTTGTACTTTTAATCTTTTTTCCATTTTTTCTTTTTTCTTTTCTTTCTTTTTTATCCTTTTGATTTTTTTGGATTTTTACCCTCTTGCTTGGGGTATTCTAACATGATTCATGTGTAGAAATTCTTGAGGTGGCTAATGTTCAATGGTTCGGCTAAAGGTTCTCCTTCAGGAAAGGCCCCAAAGTTGTAGCTTGCTGTGATGATAAATGGGCCTAACCAATTGGGCTCAAACTTTCCTTTTCTGTCCTAATTCAGTTGTATTTATTGATTCTCCTTGAGGAACAAGTCACCAACTTGAAAGTTTTAGTATTTTATTTTCTTAGCATATCTTCATTTGAGACAATTTTGATAAACTTGAAGATGGTTTAACGTGCTCAAACTCCTTTCATCTAGGAGCTCTGATTCATTTAACTTGGATACTTGATATTCTTCACTATTGATCATGCCTTTTAATGAGATTCACAATGATGGGATTTTGACCTCTATAGCTAAGACAACCTTTGATCCATAGACCATAGAAATTGGTGTGGTACCTGTAGGTGTTCAAATGTTGGTTTGATAAGCCCATAGGTCTAGGTTAAGCTACAAATTCCAATCCCATTTGGCTTCATTAACAATCTTCTTTAAGATTTTTAGTATAGTTTTATTAAATGCCTTAGCTTGATCATTTCCTTGGGGGTAATAGGGCGTGTAAAATCTATGTTGGATGGAGAATTAAGAACAAAGTTCTTCGATATCTTGATTATTGAATGAGGTTCCATTGTCCATTATTATCATTTGGGGAATTCCATACCTACAAATTAGATAGTTCAAAATGAACTTTGATATCTACTTTGCAGTGATATAGGTCAATGGAATTTTTTCTATCCACTTAGTGAAATAATTTTTTGTTGTGATAATGAATTTGTGCCTGTTGGATGAAGCCTACAAAATCTTATCTACCAGGTCTAATCCCCATTGTGAGAAAGGCCATGGTGTTGTGATGGGTCTCAACTCTTGTACTAGTGCATGCACAAGATCACTATGCTGTTGGCATTGATGGCACTTTCTAGAATACTAAATGCATTCCTATTCCATGGAGGTCCAATAATACACTATTCTAAGAGGTTTTTAGACTATGTTAGGTCCACTAGAGTGGGACCCAAAAATACCTTCGTGCACCTCTTGTAAGGTTGTGTGTGCTTATTCTATGTTAAGACACCAGAGTAACATACCATCTATACTATGATGGTGTAGGGTATCACCTAGGATTGTAAAATAGGAAGTTCTACGGGTGAAAGTTTTCTTGACTGGTCATTAGGTCAAGTGGAATGATACCATGATAGATATAATTGAATGTATCTTGGTACTAGGGGGAGTTAGGACCAACAAAAACACATACCAATTTCAATTCTAAGATGTCTAATGTAGGTATGATTAGTTGTTCGACAAGGAACTCATACTTAGAAACCATCTATGGAATATCAAGCAGTGAGCCTATTGTCACCATTGCATCGATCATTCTGTTAATTCAAATAATTTTCTCAAAGGTTATTATGACAAAGTATTCCTTGAAGCTATCCACCATCCTTTTATATGGCATCAAATTGTCATATTTTATCTAGTACTCATCATTTACCTATCTGATCACTAGTTGGGAATCTCCAAAGATATGTAGCTCTTTTATTATTCATTCAATAGCCATTTTAAGCCCTGTAATTAGAGCTTCATACTTTGAGATGTTTGTTCATGGGAAATAAATCCTATAGGCCTTGGGTATACTATCTCCCTATGGTGTGAGAAATAGAACACCTACTCTAGAGCCATGTTGAGTATGGGACCCATCAAAGTAGAGAGTCCAATGGCTTGTCTATTTTATCATCAAGATACTCTCATTAGGAAAGTCTACTATTAGAGGCTTGTGATTATCTATGGGTGATTTTTCCAACTGGTCTACTATGATTTTTTGCTTTATGGCCCTTCTATCCACATACTCTATATCAAAATTGACTTAGAATCATCACCCATTTTGAAATTTGACTTGTTAGGGCTACCTTTCCTAGCAGGTACTTGAATGGGTCTACTTTTGAAATCAACTTTACCTTCCTATTTAAGATGTAGTGTCTTAGATTTTGTGTCACAAATATGACTGAGAGACACACTCTTTATGTGGGTGAGTAATTCAAATTGTAGCACACCAATGTTTGATTGATGTAGTATATTACTATTTCTTTATTATCATTATCTAGCTGGGATAGGAGATCTCCCAGTGTTTCTTGTGTGGTAGACATGTAAAGTACCTTTTCCTAATTGTCTAGAATGGGTGGCATGAGTACAAGAGGAGTAATTAGGAACTCCTTGACTTGTTGGAATGCTTCAAAGCATCTCCCATCCCACTTGAAGGTGATGTCCTTGTGTAGAAGATGAGTGAAAGGGTGATGCTTGTCTACAAGTTGTGTGATAAATCACCCAATGGATTGCAACATCCCTTCTAAGCTCCTCAATTGTTTTAGTGTTTTTGGTGGGGGAATCTATATTATAGATTTTACCTTTGTAGGATCCACTTCAATCCCCCTTCTTGACACTATGTACCCTAACAAATTTTTGGATGTTACTCTAAACATGCACTGCTTAGGGTTGTCTTAGACTATATTATTCAACTTGATCAAACACCTTTGCAAGATTGGTCAAGTGATCCTCCCTTTTTATTGGCTTTGCTAGAATGTTGTCCACATAGCCTTCCATGATTTTTTGTAGCATATCATGGAAGATGGTTGTCATTTCCCTTTGATATGTTGCTCCTACATTCTTTAGACCAAATGGAATTACATTCCTACAAAATGTACCCCAAGCACAAGTAAATGTTGTTTTGTGTTGATCGACATCTAGAGAGATTTTTATTTGGTTATATTCAGAGAAACCATCCATTAAGGACAACATATCGTGCCCTGTTGTGAGACCTATGATCATGTTGATGCTTGGGAGGTGGAAGTCATCCTTTAGACAAGCTTTATTTAGGTCCTTGAAATTCGTGCAGATCCTTATGCCCTAATAGGTTTGACACTAGTACTAGATTGGATATCCATTCTAGATAGTCGATGGGTCTAATGAAATCCACATCTAGTAGCTTCTTTAGTTCTACCTTTACTAATAATGCTATCTGCGGATGATTCTTTTTGAGTTTTTGCTTGATAGGCTTTGCTCCAAGGAAGATGACTAGATGATGCACCACTAGTGTTGGATCTATTCTAGGCATATTTACATAGGTCCATGCAAAGTTAACCTTTTGGGTGTTGATGAAAGCTGTGAAGTTGTATTTCTCTTCAGGATCTAGTGATGCCACATGGTATTTTATCTTTGAGTCTTCTACTCTGCCAACATTTATGGACTCTTCTTCTACTAGGAGTGTTGATCTTTCTTGATATTCTGACATGGGGAGATTGAACCCTCAATCTTTGAGTGCCTCAAGGAGATTTTCACCATCATATGGGTCCTTTATTTTCTTCTTTTCTAGATCTGATAGAGCTACACTGTGGTTTTCTCTAGGTGATCTCTTATTTATTTTTTTGTTTTCTCTTTCATATTTGCGACTAGAAGATTCAATCACTCCACCAAAGTATGCATCCTATTTGAGCTCCATGATGAACCCTACTTTGTGATCTCCTACTGGTATGTCTATTTGAAGTCCCATGAACTCTACGATTTCCTCATTCTTTTGGAATTGATCTAGAATAGGTGTCTATTGTTGATCTTAATCTATGAGTTGTGGGTTGCAGAGTGGGAGGTTGTCATCATTTTCTACAAAGCTTACGGAGGTTGTGGAAAGGGTTAGTATGGCTCAGGTATATTTTTCCCACTGGGTGTCTAGTTCATCATTGCTAGAAGTGGTGGAATCATATCCGGTGATGAAGGAAGTAGAACCCCACTCGTATTTATTTGAGTCCATTCAAGAGTAATAGTGGGCATTGGGAATGGTTTAAATATATTGGAGAGGGAATATATCAATGCTAAAGTTTTTGAATAATTCTTTGATGGGTAAATCATTGTCCATGATATGGTAGATATCCAGTGCTTTAACACTAGTAGAAGTTTCTCATTTCTTACAAGAGGTTGATCCAGTTTTGGGAGTAACCAAGTCTTTTGGCTTGTAACTTAGTCCCATATTTTTCTTTCTCTATTCCACTATGATAAGCTCTTATTGGCCTTGTTTGTGTAGCCCAAGTCCACTTGTTCCATTGTATCCCATCTATTTAACTAGCTATTAGCCTTTACTGCTAGGGTCTATTTGAAGGGTTTGTGGTTGTTCTAGCTCTTTTTGGTCCTCCTTGTAAATCATGGATGAGAACTGCTATTTGAATATTTCTTCATCCTTCATGTCCCCCAACTTGGTGAAGACTATGGGTTTGGATATCATTTGTAATATCTATGTATGTTTGATCTCTTTTAGACCTCAATATATTTTAGGTGGTGGTGGAGCATGCCAATGCAGAATGCTTGCTTAAAGTGGTAATTCCCATTACCCCTGTCAAGTACTTGAACCTTGGTTTCCATTTTTGGTTGCTCACTTGATGTGATCTTGGTTGAGGTCTATGGTAGCTTGGAAGGGTCAACATATGAGAATGAGTGGAATGATATGTAGTTGCTAGGTATACATTGAATTTTATTGTACTTCTCTTTCAACTTTGCACAAAAGTGAAATGGTTTAGGGTTGACATATAAGGTCACCTCTTTTCCTTCATGGGGGAGCTTTAGGAATTGGTGGAAATTGGAAGGGATTTCTTGTAATGCATGAATCCAAGGGCATCCTAAGAGTAGGTTATATGACAACTCAAGGTCAAGTACTTAACATGTAGTCTCTGTGATGGTCGGTCCCATCTACACTAGTAGTTTGATTGTCACTTCAAAGTTCCTTTCAATGTTTTCATAGGCCCTGATGATGATACTCTTTCCTTTGTCTATCACATCATTAGAATACCCCAATGGTTTGATGAATTTTAAGGTACATATGTTTATACCTACACCATTATCTATCAATACCCGTTTGACCATGGTTTTGTGAACACCAACCTCTATGTAGAGGGATTGGTTGTGAAATGTTCTCTATGGAAGGTCTTTCTTGGAAAAGACTAATTGATTTCTGGTCATGATCTTAACAACCATGGCTTGGAATTGACTAGGATTGAGGTTGTTAGGGATTGACACTTATAATGCTTTTTCCAATATCTCTCTATGTACGGGCGACAATTTTAGCAACTCTAGTCTTGAGATTAGGGTAGGAGTTTTCTTTAGTTGTTCCATAATGTTGTAGTCATTTGATGACTTAGCTATGGGTTTAGAAGGGGCTCCTTGTATTGTAACTTTCCCTCAATGGGTAGTTACATTATAATTGGTGTCTCCACCTTGTATAGTCACTATGTTTACCCTATTGTCATCAGCTTGTGAAAGGGTTCCTAGAATTGTGTCACCATACATGTAGTTAGCATTGTGGTACTCTTGTTTGTTTCCTTTGTCATTCCTTTTAGTGTGGTTCTGGATTGGGTTCATGTATATTTGAAGGTCCTTATTTTTGTGAAATTTCTCAACATATACTTCCCCTTTTTCTATCAAGTCTTGGATGATGTGTTTGAGTTGCATACAATTGTTGGTACTGTTTCCTTTGATCTTATGGAATTCACACAAGTATTTCTCATTATACTAGGTTCCACATAGTTTGGGTGATCATTTACCTTGATGAGGTTTTTTTGTACTAGCTTATGCATGACTGTCTCAATTGACTCCCCTAGTACCATGAACTTCCTCCTTGGTTGGTTGTACTACCTTTGCTGCCCTCCTTGATTTGTTTGTTGGTTGTTTGCTTGATTGTTCTTGGGATAGGTGAGTTGGTTGTTTTGTGCACTATTTTGAACATATCTTGTTTGTGCCACTTGTGGTTTGTTTTGAGATGTGTTTTGTGCATTCCATAGTGCTCTAGCATCAACTAGTCCATCATTTGTAATGTTCTTGTTCTTTGCCCAGATTTTAGCATTATCTAGAACTAGAGGGACTATCTTTTGAGTTTTTCATTTTAAGGACTCCCCTTGCTATGAGGGCTCTCTCAATATGTAATCCCTTTTTGATTGTTTCTTCAAAGTATGTGGGACATAACATAGTGAGTTGGTAGTTAATATCAGATAGGAAACTTGAGATGAAGATATCTACCAATTCATTTTTTGGAATGGGCCATTTGCATCGACTAGATTTGTGCCTCCATCACTATAGCTAGGAGGTAAATGAATCTCATTGAATCTATTTTATCGTGGATAGATTTGTGATGGCGACGTCTTGCTCTATGTTGAATGAGAAGTGGCTTATAAATTTTCTAGATAGTTCATTGAAGGTCTTAATTCCTGGTTGCAGATGGGTGAACCACTCCATAGAATGACCTGTAAGGCTACATGGAAAGAGAATCATGAGGTAAGTGTCATTGTTTTGTACCTCCACACACGAAACTGAGAAATCTCATACATGCTCTACGAGATCTCATCTACCTTTGTACTTTTCAAACTTCGGTATCTCAAAGTTTTTTGGAAAAGGTAATGAAGTAATAGACCGATCAAGTGGGAATGGGAAGATTTCCTAAACGGTGTAGGTCTTCTTTGTTTTCCCTCCTTACATATTTGCTATATGTTGGGTGACGGTCTCTAGTTTTAGTTCCATCTCTTTTTTTAGTACATTTGTTTGCGAGTCCTATGTGTAATAGCCTTGTTGTTCCAAAACATTTGTTTGGTAATAAGTTGGATGGAATGGGGGTATTGAACCTTGGTAACTATTTTGATAGGGTGAGTTATATCCTTGCTATGTGTAAGAAGGGTTAGCTCCTTGTTTTTTGGGATGGATTATACTAAAGGTTACCCTATTGATGTGTTAACAGGTTACCTTGTTGGTAGGAAGAATTGGTAGGAGTTCCTTGTGGCACACCTAGTTATTGATATGAACTATGCTGAAGGTTTCCCTAGTGGTGTGTTAATGGGTTACCTTGTTGATGGGACAATTGAACAAGGGTGCCCTATGGAACACCTTGCTGTTGGGATGGACTATACTAAAGATTTCCCTGGTGGTGAATTGGCAAGTTACCTTTTTGATGGGATACCTAAATAAAAGTGCCTTGCGGTACACCTTGTTGATGGGACAAACTATACTGAAGGTTTCCCTGATGATTCATTGGTAGGTTACCTTATGATAGGATGATTGAAGAAGGGTGATTTTTGGCACACTTTGCTACTGGGATGGACTATACTGAAGGTTTCCCAAATGGTGTGTTGGTTGGTTACCTTGTTGATGGGATGACTAAAGAAGGGTTCCTTGTGGCACACCTTGTTGCCATATAAACTATAATGAAGGTTTCCTTGATGGTGCGTTAGCGAGTTTCCTTGTTGATGGGATGACTAATTTGGAAGGGGACTTTGGAAGGGGACCCTGTGGTCCACCTTGTTGGTGGTATTGATTTGAAAGGGGACCTTGTGGTCCACCTTGTTGATGGTATTGATTTGGAAGGGGGACCTATGGTCCACCTTGTTGATGTTACTACATGTTTTGGGAAGGGTTGAAACTCAAAGTTTTTTGAGGTACATATTATCTTGGAGGTGGATTATTGCTTTGTGGTAAGTACTGGGATGGTCCTCCTTGATAATGTTGTGCCACTACTACTTGTTCAATCTGAGTTGGTTTTCTGTACAAGGGGTTTTCCTTGGTTTGACCACTATTTTTTGAGAATATAGGTGACATGTTTGGAATATCTATGGGTTCAAATATTTATCTCACAACTCAGTTATGCCCTAAGGGAATAAGGTTGGGGTATTTGAGAGCCTCCATGTTGAAGTCCACTAGCAATTTAGCACCACTCTGTGCTAACTTGAAGAAATATGAGTTTGGGTCTTTTCACAACTCATCCATTAGTTTAAGCACTTTTTGGGTTGTTAGAGTGTTCAAATAGTTCATCATTTATCTCCTCCCTAGTATCTACCTCCTCTATGATTACTCTTTTTGGGTCCTGGTTGGATTATTCTTCCACTTCTTGTCTTTTGTGATTTAGCTCTTCCTCATTGAATGTGTCTCTATATGTAGGTCTCTTTTGGGCTGTTTCAAGGTTGCTTGGCCTATAGCCCCATGGGCCACCTTCATTGTTTATGGTGTTTTTTGGTGGTGTGGTAGCATTTCCATGTTCTTCATGTGTTGTTATCTTGTAGTTCTCATAAACAACTTCCAAGCTTTTGTGAACATGTTTGTGATAATTTTCCTTTTTTTGGATTTTCTGTTTTAAGGGAAATGAGAATTTCCTTTATTTTTTGGATTGTTAGTGCATTAAATCTAAGGGTGGTTGGCCCATTGAAAAGAGAAAATAGAAATGGTCTAGGTGTATTTTGACAGGTACAGTGTCTTCTCAAGATGTACCCTTTGGCAATTTTTAGGGTAGGGCAGTTCTTTGAAACTTGTAATATGGATTTTTGCTTGAGGATTTTTCTCTTCTGGAGATCACAAGGGGTGTATATCTATTGCCACATAGAAGAGGTAACATGGGTCTTCGAGCTACTAGGTCTGCTTTCTCTTCCTCTTTATCTAATATGACTTGTGTTTCTCCATTGATTGGGTGTCTCATTTTTCTCAAATATGAAGGTTCTTAAGCTACTATTGATATCAGTTTGTTCCCCTTCAATGTGTGTGAGACTTGGCTATAAGATTGGTGCTACAAGATTTGGTTGTTGTACTAAAGCAACTGGTCACCAAATGGTCATAAAGTTTGAGTGTTGTTTTGGAATGGTGATAATTTTAAAAAATTGAAATGTTGAAGGACTAGGGTTGATATTTCACTTCCTTTTCTATAGGATATGTTGTGGAAAATTTTGACTTGAACTATCTACGAGTCCAAAGTAACTATTGATATCTTAGACATTTGAGTGAAGGAATGATCCTAGTGGTTTGTTTTGATTTTGATTTCTAACAAGTAGGATGAAAATAATAGATGGAGGACTTATATGAATTCTCTAGTTTTCCAATTGTTTTGTTCTAACAAGGATCCTATAAGCATCTTTGGTTTGTTTTTCCCAATTGTCAGTAGGATGGAGTAATAGTGCTGGTTTCTGAGAAAACACGCAAAACTTTGAGCAAGAGTAGTTAGATTTATCAAGTGCAGCTAGAAATGTATCAATTGCATGGGTTTTTGAGAAGCAAGTGTGAGATGGAAAGGAAAGTGTGGCTTCTATTTTTTTTCTCAAATGCAATGATTTATTAGGAAAAAAGTTAGTTGTTTTGAAAAGTGTGAGTAGTTTAGTGGCAAGTGTGCTTGTTCTTGAGAAGAAAGTGTGAACAAACAAGAGCAAGTGTGTAGGTTCCGCATAAAGTGTGTAGTTTCTATCAAATGCAACTGATGTTCATTAGTGGATTTTCTAGGATAGAGAGAAAATGAAATGAAATTTTAGCAACTGCAGTAGAAAATGTGGAAATTGCGCTAGAATTTTGTGCAAAGGCGGTCTCTGTGTGTTTTGTTTCTATTTTGAGCAATCTTTCTTTAGATTTTTGCAAGTTTACGTTGGTTTTTTCCTCAATTTATTTGTGTTTGGAGTATGGCAAGTGATTCAACAATACTTGACTGACTCAAAAAGCATGGACTTTGTGTGACCTTCATGTCTATGTCTTTAAGTTGTGAAATAATGATACCCAAGCCATACTTTTCAATGTTTACTTTGATCTAATGTAGCCTAAAATTAAAGCCTAAATATTCAAAAACCTTTAAGGAAATCCTTTCAAGGAGTGCAAAAATAGGGATTCCTTTAAAAGAATACACTAAGTCAAAGGGTTTGTGATTCAACCATCATGTTTGGTGTTTATTTGGATGTATTCTATTTAGATCAAGCACAAAGTTTGATGTCAAGTTTTTTTTTGAAAGTTTTTGGCAAGTTTAACATAAACAAAAATTTACAACCCTAGAGATAGAAACTATCATTTTAGGTAGGCTCGTCTCATGCCCTGAAGGGATGATTTTACATGCATCTTATAGCACGAGCCTAAAGTCAGACATGGCAAGTAACTTCTCAGAAGTAAATTCTGATGCATCACTTTCAAATAATTTTTTTGGATAAAGGGGTAGCTTCTAAACAATTTGGCTCTTAGTAATGTTTTGGGATTATTATTTTCAGATCCCTATACATACGGTGTTTTTCTCAATTAAGAGGCCTCCCATCCCTTGTGGTTTTTTACTTATCACATGGATAATGGGGGATACTAATGTCATTACAGGCAAGCAACACCCAACAGATGATGAAATTTCCTCACACCCACAATTTATTTATATAGCAGTCTATAATGAGAGTATTGTTGATGGTGTTTTTTGCACAACTCAGACAAAATATGATATTCTATCTATCTTGAAAGGTAAATCTCTATTAGCAAGCCTCAAGAAATAACCCCAAAGTCTCTAATGTCAGGTCTTGATAATGCATAAACAACTTAGTGATAATGTGAAAATGTTGGTAATCACAAAGGGACCTTACTACAAGCAAATATTGAATCCTTAAATTTATCAAATCTAGCAATATGGTGATACTTCCAATCCTACATTTAAATTGAATGATAAAAGAAATAGTAAAATACAAAGGGTTTCAGAGAGATTCCTAAGATTAAAACTATTCCTAAGATTGACAATGCAAATGATGAAACACTTGGAATGGACCAATCCCTCAGAAATTGATTTATGCTTGACCCAGATAAACATGCAATCTTACAAAAATAGTGCAATCTTCTAAGGCATTAAATATTTTTAGATCATGAAAATTCATTCAAGAAAACCCTATTACAAATGAAATGAACAAACATCCACAATTGAACTAAGCACAATGAATTTAAAGTCCATGCTAACTTTACAAAGCAACTAACAATTAGCTAGCTGCAAAAAGTATGGACCAGGGATTGCTGCAAACACTTCAAGCATTAAACCATAAACACCATTGAATCAATTATAATTCTAATTTTAACTTATATCTAATATTTCTCAAGAAATTCCAAAAGATAGAACAACAAGAACCATGCAAGATAAGTCAGCACAAAGAGATCACCAAAAATCATAATGTCTTCAATTATATTGAATTATCTAGTAACAACAACAATTCCAGTGTTCTGTGTTACAACCTTACTCAAAATGAAAGAACTCTTGCTTTACCACCCTACTTGCTTCTAAGTCTAATTCTCTACTCTTCTGACTTCTACTACCCCCTTACAAATGAGGTAAAATTCCATATTTATAGAAACCCCCAAGATATGTTGGCTTAATTAGGGATTATAATAATAAAATGACCACAAACAAGTCAACCCAAGAAGTTCTAGAACAACATGAAATAGCATTAAATGCTTCAGACTCATCTAGGTTAGCCTGGGGTCTCTAATGTAATTTGGTCCAATGCATGTGAAGGATGAAGAAGGAATAATGGGGAAGCACAAATTTAAATGTAGCCCTGTATTAAATGCTCTTTCCCCTATCTTTATCTATTTGATCTTGCACCTTCAAGAAGATTCTATCTAAGTCAGCCAAGGGTGGAGTAACCAACACTTTAAATTTCCTCTCCATAGATTTAATCTCATACTTTGATTGATTGAGACCTTTATCCCAATCCGTCCACATTGGTGCCACCAATTTTAGACCAAGTGGATGACAACTTAGACCCAGGAACCTTACTCTTTATGTCCAACTTAATTCTTTCTACTTCTAAGAGCGAAGATTCTTCAACACTTGAATCTCTTTTCCTACCCATTGTCTTGCTAGCCATCTCTCTACTTGATTCAACCTGCATCCAACAAGGAACCACAATAAAGATCACATGGAACCCAAGTTAATTAATCAAAAATGGAATATTCAACATCAATATAAGTCCCAAGATAAGCAAAATGCTATAAAACCTCATAAAATTAATCATCTCAAAGTTCGGGTTTTTTAGTCCTCCTACGGAATCCAGGCTAGAGAGGAATTTTGAAAAATTCCTAGCCAGGTGAATTTTAGCGAAACAAACATAAAAGCATCCAATAATCATTTAATCAACTATCATTAACTAAGAAGTAGCATGAAACATCTTTAAATAACTCAAATTGACAAACTAATAAATCATGCTATCTCTCAGTTCTTCATTTTCAACAAAGTTTTAGAGAATTCTACCTAGGACGGAAATCTGCGAAAATAACAATAGTCTACAAATTTCAAGAAAATGACGGAACAAAGGAAATTTTGGTAAAATCTAGAGGGAATGAAAATCCGTGAAGTAGGCATAACTCTGGATCACTACAAATTTTGAGAAAACAAAGAGAAAATAGAAAATCGGGGAATTCTAGTAGTTAAGGAATTCTGTGAAGGCTTGAAATACCGAATGCCAATGTTTTCTAGTGACTTCACTCAAATTGATTGAACGATAAAAAATTTGAGGACCTTGGGCCTAAAACTATCTTGATTTGAACCTCTTATAGATCATCTTTAAATTCGAGGCTCATCCTAAATTAAATCGAGATGAATTAGTGATGCAGTAAGCACAAAACCCTAAAATTTTGCCATGAATGCATAAGACAACCTTGGGCCTAGCATACTTGTTTTCTAGGTTTACAAAAGGTTCTTTATGGCCTACACAATCAAGCTTCATCATAATGAAATTATAAAAAAAGCTTGAAAAACTCACTTGGGAATCATCAATCTAACATAATCGAGCAAACCTAACTTCAACTGTTCAATGCCCTAACATACAAAAATTTAGACTCCAAGCACACTCAAGATTCCAAAGAATCACTCACATTCAACAATCAAAAGCAAGGGAATGCGTACATACCATTGATGAAGTGAGACTCGATTACAACAATGAAAGATAACAATCTTTAGCACCCTAGCAAACAATAAAAATTATGATAACACCCAGGAAAATCACCACCAAATTCAAGAATTCAGAAATCCAACATGTCAAATCCAGCCAAGCACTTAGGATCAAGCACTCTAGATCAATAGAAAGAAAATGATGAAATTTAATGGCACAAACCCAAAATAAATTAAATACATACCGCATAAATCGTACAATTGAGCATTAATGCAATCAACAAGACAGGCTAAACCAAAACTCGGGAACCTGGTAGGATGATGGATCTTCGGAGAAATCTGACCAACATGAAATTCTATGAGACTTCGACATTTCTAGATCACAGTATAAAGAATCCATCACTGGGTTTTCAGAGTATCCATGGAATTCCGCCAGGAGTGGATTTTCCCGAGAATAGTGAAAAACCCAAAATGAGTCTAAAACTTGAGATTTTCAATCAATATCACAAAGGGATCATCAATGTAGGAAAAATAGACATTCAAGCTTATGCTAAAGTGAGGTAAATCCATAAGATCAAAGGGCCAAAACACTAGGAATGAAAGAAAAAGAGGGTCCCCACCTCCAGTGGGGTGTGTGTGCGAAAATTGCACAACAAATGGAAACTTTGATGGGAAAATGCTCCAGAGCATTTTGATGATGAACAAGAATCATGAACCTAGAATCTCTGGTTTTGATCTCCCTATCAGACAAACAAATCAAAATGCAAGATTAAAGAATCAGAACCAAATGTAGACTGAACCTTCCATAAACTTAAAATCCAAGTGTGTGCAATTGAGTTCATTTCCCTCCTTGAGCTACTACAAAAACCAAGTTTAGTCAAGAGATTCTAGCTCCAAAAGCAACCTGGATAGAGCCTTGCTTCCAGTCAGGTGTCTATAGCTCCGACGAGGTTATCGCTATGATTCTCCCGAACATAGCTCTATTGCTAGCCAGGCATCCATAGCCTCGATAGAGATATTCAAATACCCCTGATAAGTTGAATTCACTTCTTTTAATTTTCAATATTTTCTCTTTTTCTTCTATTTGATATTTCTTTTCTTTTCACTTTTTTCATTTCAACCTGTGAATAATGAATTTCACACTCAGGGCTAGGAACCACAGTGGTGTTGAAGAAAAAATAGTATTTTTCACCTAACATGACCTCACAAAGGTCCCACAACAACCCCAGGAATCTTAAGATGTATGAAAGACATAAGATTTCAGAATACTTCAGGTTCAAATCAAACTAATGACCCATCCTCTTTAAATCAAACATTCTAACTGCTTACCTTGACCATCCATTCAAGACACATGATTAAATTCCATCAATGAAATACTCAAAACAGTCCCAGATAATGAATAATTATTGTACAAGAAGGACACTTCCCTGACCAGAAGATGGAGAAACCCAAGCTAGAGAATCAAAGCAACGACCAAACTGAAACCCAAAGCAAACCTAAACTAACCAAAAAAAAAGCAAACCAAAAGCCATCTAAACTAAGCAAAGCAAACTAATCCTAAAGTAGCCTATCCCAAAGAAAATAAAAAAAGACAAAGCAAAAGAAAAGCAGAGCAAGCTGCATTTATTTAAATCTGAATTATGTACAAAGGGAACTCACAACAACTCATTAGTGGACAGGGTGAACTGAGACCCACCCCCATATGGTTAAACAATGCATGGACAAGCAACAAGGTGATGGTAATAGTCCTCAAGAATGCAAATTTGTCTTTATGTTCAGCAAAATGAGGCTCAATAATGTAGCATTCAAACTCAACCCACAATCAGGAATAGTCAATAGTTGAGGTAACTTATTAGGACCATGATTAACCCATATACAATTTGTCCTTCCTAGAATTCCATAGTCAAATTGTTGATCTTCAAAATTCATAGTCAAGATAGAAACAACCTGATTTTGTACTGTTGTAGACTGAATGTGGTATTCATCATTCTTCAATTGTGAAAAGCTGATATCTATGTCGTCAGGAGGTCTCCACTGATGATGAAATATCCCTCTTGCATTCGAAACATGCAAAATAGAATTAGTCTTCGATGAGTAATTCAGGGTGAAAATCAGACTAAACAAGTTCAGAAATGTAAACATGGAACTTTTCACCTGTTTGAATGTCTTTGTGGAGGATCAATGATGAAAATGAAGAAGCCTCATCATATATAGTAACTTCCCCATCATGATGTTCATTAGGAGGCCTCACAGACTGATCTTCAAGCACATATTCACCTAAAGTAGGGTGATCAAGCCCATTAGTGATGACCGCAACATTGTTGTTCTCAACACCACTTGGATTCTCCTACTTAATAGCATGAACCACATCAGCTACCTCATCCTTAGTACATAAAATCTGTGAATTTTCAATATTTAGTCCACCAATAGATAGAGAAAAAATAAAATTGGACGAATAAGAAGACTCCTTGAATTCTTTTGTTGGCATTGGTTTAGGTTTGTAACTGTAACCCTCAGGAACACCAACTTCTTTATTAGCAACATCAGTTCCTACAATTTGCTTCATGGGACATTCATTTGAAATTTTTTGTGGCTCCTCATTTGAAAGATCAATCTCCTCCAGGGCTGCCTTAGCATTTATTGCTATGACTTTCTCAAATCCAATTCCAATTAACTCTTCTACTAGACATTCACCAGTACCTTGTTGAAATTATTTTATTGGAAGCTCATTCTTTGTATGATTTGACAACCATACTTGCTCTTCCACCTCTTTTGTTGATTCTACCGATGCTTTAGCACTGTTGGATTTATGAGTAGGTTTCTTAGTTATATCATGCAACATAAGGATTTCCTCAACATCCAATCCCCGAGGGTCAGTTGTCAGGGCATAATTTCCCAATCTTGTTTTAGACGGGAGTATCTCCTTGAAAGTATTTGTATTAGATTGGCTTGAAGCACTCTTTTGTTCAGAAAACATATCACTTTCAAGAGACATTAGTACTACACCCCTAATTGCAGGATCCCTTAACAACTCATGAGCAGAGAGACTTACTTTGAATTTTTTGAGTTCTTCTACCACACATTCTCCTATTTTCTCTACACTCATGGTAGAATAGTTGTCTTTAGAGTTAACCAAAAATTTATCCCTGTTGCTTTCAACGCTTCCTCCTTTATCAATATTAGATTGTCCCCCATTTAAGAAATATTGAGTAGGCACATGATGGAATGCTTGAACCTCTTTAGTTGTAGACTCTTCTTCATCTAGTGGACCATTATCATTCTCCTCATTATTTCCAAAGGTTTGAACTATAGATTCTTTACTGTATACATAATTTGTTTCAACACTCTTGTCTTGTTCTTCCTTTGGTCCATTCTCTTCACCTCTTGGAAATGGGGCATGATTCACCACCATGATCAATATATCATGATGATTAAATGGTACTATCTCCTACCCACTCAAACTGTTGATGGCATGTTGGACTTCCTGCTAGAAACTGGACATAGTAGTTTGGAATTCTTGACAGTCCAACTCAGAGTGCCGATTAGTGTTATGAAGCCTACACCATCCTGAAAGAGATACTTTAGCTAGGTGAACTCCACTAGATTTCTTATGATTGTTTGGCTGATCCAGAGATGTTAAGGCTCCTGCATTATTCTAACGTGGTGATTTCCCTCTATCAAACATTGGCCTTGAGTGTTGATCTTTAAAATACTTGCCACTATCAAGATGTTTCCCCTGATCTTGATCATAATTGGGTTGAGTTCCCCTTTGGACGACCTGAGGTTGATTATTTTGGTTCCTTAGGTAGGTGACTTCGGTGGCTAGCTTCTCAACTAGCTCCATGAGTGCATCCAACCTCTCCTTGTCTACACTAGCTGAATTCTACATATAATTGTATGGAACCCAAGGTCTAAGGATTGATTAAATACCCTAGAGTTCTACAAGTAACTGGGTATATTAGCTTGTTGATGAAAGAATGTAGGCCGGTTCATATTTGAATGGTAATTTGACATGGGTGAAGCTTGATTCAAGGGATGACCTGGTAATTGAGGGGTTGGACTCAACATGGGTGTTTGGTTAGCTAATGGCAAGGGTCTAGACAACTACTACCTCAAATCTGTACTCACTTTAACATCCACATCATAAGCTTCAAGTAGGCTATTAGGGGGGTTTGCTTTCCATTTCACGAAGGAAGATGTTAAATTGTCTAGAGCCTCATAATAAACCTCCTTGGTAGATGCATCATCTACAACATAAGGGGGTTGTAGCCTAGCATAAGTCCTATGAAATTGATTATTGAAAACCCCTATTGGTTCATTTTCCTCCCTCTTGAGTCTAGTAAACTACAAAAGTAACTCATTAGCACTGCCTGGGATTTGAAATTTTTGTAAAAATGTAGTTTCCAACTGAAGCAAAATAGTGATAGATCCAACAGGAAGATGGTTATACCAATAAAATGCCTCACCCCCAAGGGAATATGGGAAAATTCTGCTTGCAACATCCTCATGATTAAATCCCTTATCCTTGAGGGTAGTTTTAAAAAACCTAATATGCTCCTCTACAGTCCTTTTGGGATCATTAATGTGAAACTTGGAGCAAAAAAGATTAGAAATTTTAGGCATAAGATTGTAGTTGTTGAAAGATAAGGGAGATGGGTTGTTCTCCTAGAAAGCCATTGATGGAGATGGAGATGGTAAAGGCTAATTTATGACTGGTTGAAGCTGTTGAATAAGGATGCCTTCAAAATTAGATGAAGTTGGACTTGATGAAGGTGAGGATGATGGAGATGATGGAAGTGACTGGGTGGATGATGATTCGCCCCTTCTTCTAGTCCTTGTTGGCTTGGTAGGAGCTTGCAACTCTTGAAATTCCTCTTCTCTTGGAGTAGATCAGGTTCTTCTTCTGAATCTTTCAGGAGAAATGGTAGACATAAATCGATCCAACTTGCTTATTCAAGCCCTCCTAGCGCCAATCTGTTGATGGTGTTTTCTACACAGCAACAACTCAGACAAAATATGATATTCTATCTCTCTTGAAATGTAAATCTCTATTAGAAAGCTTCAAGAGATAAGCCCAAGGTATCTAATGTCAGGTCTTGACAATGCATAAACAACTCAGTGATAATGTGAAAATGCTAGTAAAAACAAAGGGACCTTACTACAAGAAAATACTAAATCCTTAAATTTATCAGATCTAGCAATATGGTGATACTTCCAATCTTACATTTAACTTGAATGATAAAAGAAATAGCAAAATAAAAAGGGTTTTAGTGAGATTTCTAAGATTAAAACTATTCCTAAGATTGATAATGCAAATGATTAAACACTTGAAATGGACCAATCCCTCATAAATTGATTTCTGCTTGACCCAGATAAACTTGCAATCTTACAAAAATAGTGGAATCTTCTAAGGCATTAAATATTTTTAGATCATGAACATTCATTCAAGACAACCCTGTTATAATTGAAATGAAAAAACATCCACAATTGAACTAAGCACAACGAATTTAAAGTCCAGGCTAACTTTATAAAGCAACTAACAATTAGCTAGCTGCAAAAAGTATGGACCAGGGATTGCTGCAAACACTTCAAGCATTAAACCATAAACACCATTGAATCAATTCTAATTCTAATTTTAACTTATATCTAATATTTCTCAAGCAATTCCAAAAGATAGAACAACAAGAACCATGCAAGATAAGTCAACACAAAGAGATCACTAGAAATCACAATGTCTTCAATTGTATTGAATTATCCAGTAACAACAACAATTCCAGTGTTCTGTGTTACAACCTTGCTCAAAATGAACTAACTCTTGCTTTACCACCCTACTTGCTTCTAAGTCTAATTATCTACTCTTCTGACTTCTACTACCCCCTTACAAATGAGGTAAAATTCCATATTTATAGAAATCCCCCAAGATATATCAGCCTAATTAGGGCTTACAATAATAAAACAACCACAAACAAGTCAGCCCAAGAAGTTCTAGAACAACATGAAATATCATTAAATGATTGGGACTCATCTAAGTCAGCCTATGGTCTCCAATGTAATTCGGTCCAATGCATGTGAAGGATGAAGGAATAATGGGGAAGCACAAATGTAAATGTAGCCCTGTATTAAATGCTCTTTCCCCTATCTTTATCTATTTGATCTTGCACCTTCAAGAAGATTATATCTAAGTCAGCCAAGGGTGGAGTAACCAACACTTTAAATTTCCTCTCCATAGATTTAATCTCATCCTTTGATTGAGTAATGACTTTATCCCAATCCGTCCAGATTGGTGCCACCAATTTCAGACCAAGTGGATGACAACTTAGACCCAGGAACCTTACTCTTTATGTCTAGCGTAATTCTTTCTTCTTCTGAGAGAAAAGATCCTTCAACACTTGAATTTGTCTGCCTGCCCACTGTCTTGCTAGCCATCTCTCTACTTGATTCAACATGCATCAAACAAGGAACCACAATAAAGATCACATGGAACCCAAGTTAATTAATCAAAAATGGAATATTCAACCTCAATATAAGTCCCAAGATAAGCAAAATGTTGTAAAACCTCATAAAATTAATCATCTCAAAGTTCAGGTTTTTTAGCCCTCCCACAGAATCTAAGCCAGAGAGGAATTTCAAAAAATTCCCAGCTAGGTGAATTTTAGGGAAGCAAACATAAAAGCAAGAAGCAACATGACACATCTTTAAATAACTCATATTGACCAACTAATAAAGAAGCAACATGACACATCTTTAAATAACTCAAATTGACCAACTAATAAATCATGCTATCTCTCAGTTCTTCATTAAATCAACTGTCATTAACAAAGTAGCAACATGACACATCTTTAAATAACTCAAATTGACCAACTAATAAATCATGCTATCTCTCAGTTCTTCATTTTCAATAAAGTTTTGGAGAATTTTTCCCAGGACGGAAATCCACGAAAACAACAATAGTCTACAAATTCTAGGAAAATGAAGGAACAGAGCAAATTTTAGTAAAATATGGAGGGAATGGAAATCTACGAAGTAGGCATGACTTTGGATCACTGCACATTTCGAGAAAACAAAGAGAAAATGGAAAGTCAGGGAATTCTGACAATTAAGGAATTTTGCAAAGGCTTGAAATACCGAATTCCAATATTTTCTCATGACTTCACTCAAATTGATCGAATGATCACAAATTTGAGGACCTTGGGCTTGAAACTACCTCGATTTGAACCTCTTACAGATCATCTATAAATTTGAGGCTCATCCTAAAGTAAATCGAGAGGAATTAGTGATGCCCTAAGCATGAAACCCTAAAATTCCACCATGAATGCATAGGACAAGCTTACTCGTTTGCTAGGTTTACTGAAGGTTCTTTATAGCCTACACAAGTGAGCTTCATCATAATGAAATAAAAAAACAAGCTTGAAAAAACTCACTTGGGAATCATCAATCTAACAAAATCGAGCAACCCTAACTTCAGCTCTTTAATGCCCAAACAGAAATTCAGAATTGAAGCACACTTAGGATGCCAAAGAATGAATCACATTCAACAATCAAAATCAAGGAAATGCATACATACCATTGATGAAGTGAGACTTGATTACATAAATGAAAGATAATAATCTTTAGCACCCCATCAAACAACAACAGTTATGATAACACCTAGGAAAATCAACGCCAAATCCAAGAATTCATGAATCCAACATGCCAAATCTAGCCAAGCACTTAGGATCAAGCACTCTAGATCAATAGAAAGAAAATGATGAAACTTAATGGCACAAAACTCCCCAAAATCAATTAAATACATGCCGCAGAAATTGTACAATCGAGCATTAATGCAATCGACAAGACAAACCAAACCAAAACCCAGGAACCCGGTAGGATGACATATATTCAGAGAAATCCGACCAACACAGAATTCCATGAGACTTAAACATTTCTGAATCACAATATAAAGCAAACATCACTAGGTTTTCAGAGTATCCAGGGAATTCCGCCAGGAGTGGATTTTCCCAAGAACAGCAAAAAACCTGAAATGAGTCTAAAAGTTGAGGTTTTCAATCAATATCACAAAGGGATCATCAATGTAGGCAAGATATACATTCAAGCTTATGCCAAAGTGAGGTAAATCCCTAAGATCAAAGGGCCAAAACACCAGGAATGAAAGCAAAAGAGGGTCCCCGCCTTTGGTGGGGCTTGTATGTGAAAATTGCATAACAAGTATCACTTGGGTCACCTATGAGTTCTTTGGCACGAAATGTGTCTCAATATGTAGGCCCCCTAAAGATATGCTTTGAAAATAAAAATGTAAAGGTAAAGATGTTTTTGCTCACCCAAGAACGCCAAAAGGTGTGAGGGGAGAAGACAACCATCTAGCTTACCAAACACTGAATGCACAACATGCAATTAATAGAAATTTGATTCTTTTTAAGCTCCTCAAGCGATGTTATCCCCAAAAATAATGTGTGAAAAGAATAACAAGGGTTCTTTTTAATTGTATCAACTTGAAGTATTTTAGATATCAATCACTTAAGATAGCAATGGTGCAATACAAAAAACTAATTTGTTCATTTTTTAGCCCAAACTTGAGTGTTTCTAAATTGATCTTGGTCTAAATTGGTCAACACAAACAAATGCGAGCATACATCAACAAAAGAAAAGTCATTTTGTTCTTTTAAATAGAAATCAAGCATTCAAGTGTTACTTTAAAAGTTAAAAAAATTTTAGAGCACAAATTTAAATGTTTGTTGTTCTTTTTATGCACCAAATGAAAATCCCTAACTTAAAAACTTTGAAATGGTTCACTTTTAAGAGCACAAAAAGGAAATGTGTCATTTGTGTTGTTCTTTTTAAGCACCAAATAAAGATTCCTAACTTAAGAGAGCTTTCAAATTGTTCATTTTTAGAGCTCCAAAGGAAAAATGTGTTTGTTTGTAGGTTCTTTTTAAGCACCAAAACAAAAGATTCTTAACTTAAAAAGCATTGAAACAGTTCAATTTTAGGAGCACCAAAAAAACAAGTGTGTTGTTCTTTTTATGAACTAAAATGAAATATTCCTAACTTTTAAAAAGCGTTGTAAATCTGGAGTTCTTTGACAGTTTGTCTTCCCTACAAAAAATGTGTTAGTATTTTCTTGATCTTGTATACACAAATGTTAATAACTCTCACACATTCAAATTAAGCATTTGTTAGTGTAAATATCAATTTTTAGTTTATATATCTTGAACATAGGTCTGACAAAGAAAAAGCACTAAAAAACCAATAAGTGTGCCCTCCGTGAGAGAGAAAAAGCATAGAACAACTTCAAATGCACCCTTTGTCATTAGTCAGATGTGCTAAAAAACTGTAAGTGTGCAGGTCTTAGTGTCAAGTGCACATATTTCAGAGTCAACTATGTACATTCTTTAATAGGGAAGTGCAAAAATTTCTGGAACACGAGTGAGTTTTTCAAAAGTGCTCCAGAAACCTACAACTTCAATTTAAACTCATAGAAACATTAGTATTTAGCACTGTGGTCCCACCGAGCATGTCATAATGTGTGAGGGGGAAAATCATAGACATAAACAAGATGAACATACTTGAAATTAGAACTAATCTAAGATCTATTCCTACACTTACGAAATGCACAATTTAGAATATTGAATTCGAGAACATGAAAATGAAATACATAAACAATTGAATTCAATAATAAAATTGTTACCCATCTTGTATTGGAGTATATTTGCGAGGATGTGGTTGCTCGTATCACTGTGAAGCCTCCATAGTTCTTGTGCAAAAGCTTAAATAATGATGCGTTTATGGTTGATCGAAGGTATGTTGAAGCTCTATCAATGGTAATTAAGAATATTGATAGTACTTCATTGTGCAAATGATGTTGACTCTTTGATCCTTTTTTGTGAGGAAAGAGGTCTATTATATAGAAAAAGTGATTTGAAATGGATGACCAGGATCATATTGGAGAATATTCAAATTGACGGTCAAAAGTTGTTGAGAGGATTTAGACATGAATATTTTGTGCAAAGTAGATTGCACAATTTGTGTGATTGAGGAATAGATTGAATAATTAATGTGATTGAGAAATAGATTGGTTAGTCAGGAATTATATTGCTCTGTTAGGAATTAGATTTCTCAGTCAAGAAATCATAATTTGCTCAATCAAAAAAGTGGTTGAGTGATTAATTAATTGATTTAATTAATTCATTCATTTTCGAGTTAAACTTACAAATCAATTTTGACTTTTGTAAAAAAATTTGCATTAGTTTGATTTGATTTTTGATAAATGATTTGAATAGTTTATTTGAATTATTGAAATTTGGAGGGAAAGTGAGTTAATTAAATTATTATGATTTAAAAATTCAATTGACTTAGGGGAATAAAATGATTTAGTGACACAATTAAACAATTGGTGTTATTTAATTAATCAGGACAAAATAAAGTGAGATTAGGACTTTATTAAATAAATGTAATTAATTTAATTAGTCGAAATGATAAAACGTGAATTAATTAAATAATGTAGTTTTATTTAATTAATAGAGGAAATAGGGGTTTAAGGAATTTATTAAATAAATGAAATTTATTTAATTAATAAAAATGATGAAAAGGTGAATTATTTAAATAATGTTGTAGTATTTGATTAATAGGGGAAATTAAAGTTTTGGATGCAATTGATGTGAAATGAAGTGATGTTTGATAATAATGATGTTGATGGTGTGAAAATGTCATTTAGGGTGTGTGATAGGTTTTAAGTCAATTTTACATGTCTATAGGTGTCCATAGTGAAAGCTGCTCCAAATGAGGTCTGGAATAAGGATAAGCTCAATCAAGGTGAGTCCAATGAAAATAGAATTAAAAATAGATGTATTTCCTTCTTTTTGGACAATAGAAAACTAGAACTATCTGTTAACCACATGAAAGATAAAGCTTTCTTTATTAAGTGGGAGGGAGTTGGCCAAAAATTACAAAAATCAGAAGTTGGTGTGAGTAGAATTGGGGCAGGGTGGATATAAATTCATTGAAAAATGGCTTCTTCCTGATAGAATGTCTTGGGTGAGTGTAGGATCATGGGCTCCAAATAGTGGCAATATGACCCAAAAGTGGCAAATGGCATTTTTTAATCCGAATTTTATGAAATGAAAAGGGTTTATTGATAAAATCATTAGCTTTCCACCAATATAAGATATGACTTATTTGGAATTAAATAGATAACGATTATTGATTTTCTACATGCATTCTAGCTAAAGTCCTGATTGATAGGCTAATTGAAAAAAATCTATAATTCTCAAACGATTTCACATTTTTTGAATCTGAAAGATGCAACACATTCTATGCTTCCCATACTATAGGATTTAAAAAAGAAAAATTGTTTCTCATAAATTTCTAACCAAGTTATGGTGGTCAGACAAATAAGTTTTAAGTTTTTTAAAAAATTCTAATAAAAAATTCATAACTAATTATTTACTTGCAAAAAACTAAAATAAAAATGTGGCATATCTAGGCATGTGTCCTCTACTTATATTGAAAGTTTCAAAAAAATATATTATTTTTTTCTTGTACTTAGGTTGGTCAGGTCCATACTCTTGCTTTTTATTTTTCTCATGAAAATTTAGTAGTACTGTATTGAAATTTCAAAATTTCACCAAATAGATTTACTTTTTTTCCAAAAGAGGACTAGTATCTTAGAAACTACATTCAATTTTCTACAAATTTTTTCTTACATATTTTTCAAATTATGTTGATATCCTATTCAAATCTTTATACATAAAGTTGCCTAACTCTTTTTTTTTTAATTTTCATTGCCACTTAAGGGCCTAGTTTGGACCCCCATGATCCTGCACTAAACCTCTTGATGATAGGATGAAGAGATTTTTTTTGAATGTGTGGCCATATATGATGGATGACACAATATTTTTGATTAGATATCGGGTCCCTAATTTTGATCCCCCAAAACAATCAATCAAAGGGTATAAAATTTAGATAAGATTATACAGCCTCCCAACAAAGTACTAGGAGGAGGAAACCCTACAAACAACGGGAAACAAGGTGGGGACTTTTTTGAAGGTGGGTGGAAATTTAGTGGATAGAAATTTTGGGATATATGCCAAAATATGCAAAATTCCAAGCAATATCCTCCATTTCCCAAGGAGTTGGAGATTAGAATAGAGCGGGGTGTTTGGTGGTAGATGGTAGAAAGGTAGGATGAATTGGTCCAATGCCCAATTTTCCACTCAAAGGGAAATGGGGTAAAGGAATTCCTAAGAGGTCATGACAAAGAAAAGGGGGAGGAACAAGTAGAGAATGATAATGACCATTCAAAGGTCAACTCAAAGAAATTTTTTGGTTATAATGATTCCCAAAGGGAATAGGCCACAAATTTGAGGCAAGAGAGCCAAGGGGAGGAAATGTCATAGGAGAAAGGTGAAAAAGTGGACCAAGGTGAGGCTAAAATGGTGACAAAAGAAGCCCCTCTATCTCAAGGCTTAGATGAAAGACAATAAAGGGACAAGGAACTAGCTGAACTCATAGAGAAAGGCTTCGAACTAATGGAGAAGGAGGTAGAGGAGCCTTGTCTAAATGAATCCCCATTTTCAAAAGATGCTTCTTTGGAGTTAGAATTTGGGAGTAAATCAGAGGAGACTAAGGAAGGAAATCTACAAGAAGAACTAATGTTGGAGAAATCAAAATCAAATATTAAGAAGCCAAGGAAAGGAAAGAATTGCAAGAGAGACAAAAAATTCAAGGAGAAGTTAGAGCTAGTTGTGAATGTGAAAGAACGGTTGAAATTGAGGTCTGGGAAGGTTGTAGCCCTTCTCGAGTCACCATGAGGGACATCACATGGAATGTTAGGGGAACTAATGCCCCTAACAAAATACCTTTGATCAAGCATCAAATTAATCAATCTAAAGTAGACATAATCCTTCTTCAAGAAATCAAATTAGGTGATATGGAGGAAGAGAGCTTGATGAAATCACATAAGAAATGGGAAAGGAACTTTGAGGAAACTAGAGGAGCATTAGGGGGATGATAATTATGTTGAATCCTTTCAAAATCAAAGGTGAATAGGTGGAAGCTAATCAACATTGGTAATGTGTCAAAGTGAAGGTGGTGAATGTGATTGAAGAAATTTTCGTGGTGAATGTGTATGGACCTATTGATTCCAATAGGAAGAAGGAATTTTGGATTCAATTAAGGGCCTTCTTGTAAGGAAATATGGGGAAAAGGATGGTGGTGGTGGGTGATTTCAGTGCCACAACTAGTAATGAGGAGAAGAAAAGAGGGAAGAATCACATCTTCTAGACCATTCAAGTGGATTTCAGGGACTTCATTGATGAATAATTTCTAAGGAATTTATCAATGAAAAATGGGATTTTCACATGTACAAATGGAAGGAAAGGCTTTTCAAACATAGCTGAAAGATTGCATAGATTCCTACTAGCCAGGGATTGCAGCTCATCTACCTATATCTTTGAGGCAAGTATTCTTGCTTGGATAGGTTTGGACCATTTCCCAATGTAGTTATTGGTATCCCTTAATAAGGTACCTATTAGATGCCCATTTAAATTTGAAAGTATGTGGTTTATGAATGAGGGCCTAAAGAAGTGTATTGATTAATGGTGGGAGGAGCCTGTTGCATAGGGTGACCATAAGCTCTATGTTTTTTCAAAAAGGTTGGCTAGGGTGAAAGTGAAATTGAAAGAATGGAACAAAGATAACTTCAAGGAAATATTCAAATATAAAATCAAATTGGATGAGGAGTTGAATAATCTAAATAATAAAGTAATTAAAGAAGGTATAAGTGTTGAAGAATTTGAGTTAGAGAAAGAGTTGAAGTTGGAATATTCAAAAAAATTGGCAATGCAGGAAGTATTCTAGAGATAGAAGCTGAGGGAAACATGGTTGAAAGATGGTGATAGAAATATGACATTCTTCCATAACTCATCAAAAGTAAGAAGCAAAAAAAAAATATCAAAAATATCTAAAATGGAAGGATGGCTACTTCAAACAGAAGAAGAGATAAACAAGGAGGTGGTCAATTCTTTAAAAACCTACTAAGTAAAGACTCATAGGTTGAACAAGAGGCATAGGAATGATTCTTAAATATTATCCCAAGGTTGGTGAATATGGGGGACAATCAAAATTTGATGGTGACAATTTCTATGGAGGAAGTCAAGAGGGTAACCTTCCAATTATTCCTTGACAAGGCACCCAGGCTAGATAGATTTTTGGTGATCTTTTAGAATTGTAGGGATATCTTAGGTAAATATTTAATGGAGGTAGTTGAAGAATCATGCAAGGAAGCAATAATGTTGGGGGAAACAAACCACACATTCTTAGCTCTGATCCCAAAATAAAAAATGGCTAAATCTATGAGGGACTTTCATCCAATCTCATTATGCAACACGATGTATAAAATCATCACTAAGCTAATTGATAATAGATTGAAAATGGTTTTGGGAAAACTAATATTTGAAGAGTAGAGTGGCTTCTCACCTAGGTGTTCTATTATGGAAGGAATTGTGGTGGATCTTGAAGCTATTCACTTAGTTAGAATATAAGGGCTAGAAAGTATGATCATCAAATTGGATATTCATAAATCCTACAATCATGTTGATAGTGTTTTCCTCTTAAAAGTGATGGAGAGGTTTGGTTTTGATCTGAAATGGCTATAATGGATCAAATCTTGCATCAACACACCAAAGTTTTTGATCTTGGTAAATGGGTCACCCCAAGGATTCTTTTCTTCCAATCAGGGTCCGAGAAAAGGGGACCCTATATCCCCTTTTCTTTTCATCATCATAACAAAAACCTTAGATAGGAAGATCTTGGAAGAGAAGGCCTTGGATCATTGGAAAGGGATCAAAATTGCCCCAAGGGTGGATTAAATTACACATCAATAGTTTGGTGATGATACCATGTTGTTTGGAAAGGAAAGGAAGAGAGAGGAAAGGGTAATTACAAGGGTTCTTGACCAATATTGCAAGGTGTCAGGATAGTACGCAAATTGGAATAATTTAGAAGTCTTTGTCTTCAATGTTCACCCAGGTATTAGGGATGTTGTGAGGATTTAAGGTCTATGTTGTGTTAAGATCCCAGGAATTTTTTTGGAATTGCTTGGTTTATAGGCCTCAATAAATATGTGATTTGGGAGAAAATAATCAGTAGTTGTTGGTAAAATATGGAAACTTGGAAGGGAAAGTAGCTTTCTTTAGTAGCAAGAATAATGATGCTAAGGGTTGTGATTTCAACAGTCCTTATTTACTTGAAGTCACACCTAAAGCTCACTAAGAAGATAGAAATAAGAATTAATCAAATAATGAGAAGGTTTATGTTGGGTAGGGTGGTAGAGGAGCAAAAATTTCCATTGGTTTCTTGGGACAAGGTGTGCAATCCAAAGGGGACTGGTGGTGTTGGCCTCATACAATTGGAGATAATGAATCTAGCAATGGGGGCTAAATTGGTATGGAACATGTATAGAAAATCCAATCATAAATTGGTAAGGATCTTGCAGAATAAGTATTTGGACTTGGAAAATCCAACAAGGATCTTAACAATAGTAGATCCTTCACATGGATCCATGATCTGGAACTTTATGCTAGAATGTAGAGAGATAATCTTAAAGCATGTGTCATGGGACATTAAAAATAGCCAAACTACCTCATTTTGGTCAAATTCTTAGGATGGGAAGGAAGTTCTTAATCAAGATGGTTCTATGGCTAAACATAAAGTTGCTCTAAGATGGAAATGGGGTGTAAAGGTGAGAGATTATTTGGAATGGAATTTGGTTGAAGGCTTTGAGCAATGGAGATGTAAATTATTGTAGGAAATAGGAGCTCTAAAGGATTAGAAGGCTTGATTGCAATAACAATTAAATGATAGGCACATTGTAATATAAGAAGAAGAGGATAGGGTGAGGTGGTGTGGGGCAAAAACTGGTGAGTACAAGGTAAATCTAAGGTACAAGCTCAAGGAAAGGGCTATAAAGAAAGAGAATCAGTTGGAGCACTTATTCTGGCATCGTTCGTGTCTCCCAAAGGTAGGTGTGCTTGCATGGATTTCTATCCAAAAACATATCTTAACAAAAGACAAATTAACTAGACTAATAATTATGTGCTATGTGAAAAGGAGGGTGAAGATTTGGACCATCTTCTCCTTGGGTGTGAGTTTGCAAAATATTGTTGGAGATAGATAATGGGTAGGCTAGGATGAAAAATCCCTATGCTAAAAGATCTGAAAACCATCTTTCTAATGTTGCCTAATATTCAAAGAAGAGCTCCTTTCTAAAGTATTTGGACCATTGCACCCTCAATCATAACTTGGGAAATCTAGAAAGAATGAAATAGGAGGATCTTCCATGATAAAGCAATGGATAAGGAGTAGTTGTTAAGAAAAATAGAACTAGAAATTATAGAAACAATGAATAATGGAGCTCAGAATCAAAAGATTAAAAAACATAGTTTCACAAGTTGGGATAGGCATTTGAGGAAGGCTTGGCTAGGTTTGTATATTCATCCCATTAATGGGGTTCTAGGTGCTCATTCTACGGGCACTCTCAGGAGTGGGCCAGTTTGGATGGCTCCTAAAGAAGGCTAGGTGAAGGTGAATTTTGATGGGATTGCAAGGGGAAACCCAAAGGAGAGTGTTGAAGATTGATGTAGAGTGAGCAGTGAAGTACACCAATCTCAGATGGCATAAGTTCTTTATGAGTGCTTCTCTCAAATACTCCTATCAACACACCATCAAATCACTGTCCTTCTATAAGGAAAACTCAACACACCAAGGGTTTTTGAATATAATATTTTTAAAGGAATTATAATCACTTGAAACATGCTCTAATAGACCAAAATCATAACACCATAGCCATGATCAGCACTTAGGAAACTCCATCAATTCATTCCTCAACTAGTAGGCCTCTTTACCCCCAATTGCTTGTAGCACTACCTGGTAGGACAGTCCAATTAATTCTCACCCACAAACCTATATCTGATGTAAAATACTTTTTTTAGGCAAGTATCTTATGCCTCTACAAGGCCACAAAATCTTACTTCTTGACAGTGACTGGAAAAGCAACCATGGACCAACCTATTGATGTCCTCAAGAGGCTTAATTGAGTGCACTTAACTGGTTTTTGGTTACCTAGGCTCACCCCTTCTCCCCAAAGCATTTTTCCAAACTCCTATAGGCTAATTAAAACCATTTCAATCATTCTTAAGTTCCACCTTGAAGAAAAATCTCTTAAAACAAGCAAAACTTAGATTTTTGCTTTACAAGCTAGGCCTGTCACATGAAGATACTAGGCCTAGATCAGTTTGTAACATTCCCCACACATTTATCCATTCTCAAAAACATTTAAAAGATGAAAATATACGTAAATACCTTCCATCCCACAAGAAATTAACAACTATACACCGTGGGAGTGGAAGATAGAAGCATTTTTGGTCAAGCCCTAGTTTTGAGGGTTTCTTGACCTGCCCTTGCTAAAACGTCTATAACTTTTGCTATACTCAATCAAATTCAGTCAAATAAATTTCAAATGAAATCTAACACTCTCCTCTTTCCAACCATAATAGGGTTGAGCCTGTACAAATTGTATAGAGGTCGTATCATGTGTTTTAACAGCAATTTACACACAGAAATTTCTAGAAAACAACCATGCCTCAACCATGAGAGGCTTATTTAACATCTAAAAACCCTTCCCAATATCCTCCAACTGAAATTTTAATTAGTTGGACATTGGAAACCAACTTTTCACCAATTAGACCCCTAATTGCCTAGTTTTTCACTTTTAACAATTTGTTGACAATAAGTACATTATTATGCAACCTTTTGTACTTTTTGAACTAAATAACATCAAAGACGCATAATTAAATCATTAATGGGCTCAAAGGCCTTATTAAATCATTAAATGACCCAAATACCCCCCTATTTCCTAATGTCTTCCTTGATCTTGAATTTTGAAAATGTGTGTATTGGGTGCTCCTACACCAAAGATCCACTTGTTTGGTTTGGGTATGCTGATCAAAGGTATCCAGTACTGTTATATCCAGAATTTGGTGTGTTGAATCATTGTGCAGAGGAAGTTGTCTTCACCAGTGTGTGAGTTGTGTATTATAGAGGTGTCTGGGAGTAATTCTTTTTCTATGCATCTCTCCACATAGTGGTTTTAGGTCTTGTGGATCTGGAAGTGTGTTGATAGTGTTCATATCTATTCTCAGTCAAATTTTTTTGAGGTTTAGTGCTTTGGAAGTCAGTTTTGTTGAGTTATAGTGTATGGTAAGATTGTCTAAGTGTATTGGATGTGTACATTCTTCAAGTGAAAGTTGTTGAAAAGGAATTTGTTGGATTTTAGGGTGTTTGTGGAATATTCTAGATCATGTTCAAGTGTGGTGTGTGGTCCATGAGTCATATTTTGATTTGAGGAAGTGTTTACTTAAGTGTTAATGGTGTTAACATAGGTTCAACCAACCTTAGGTGTTTACACTAATTGCAAAGTTGATTCAATGCTTGTGGAAGCGTGGCATGGCATGTATGAATGGATTTAGTTCCTAGCTAAGGTGTTTTGTAGTCCTTCCTTTCTTTCCATTGTGTGAATATTTTGGTGGGAACCTATTTTGAATTTTCACAGTTGAGGTACATAGCTGACCTTAGATAAAATTTTCAAGGTTGAAGATGGTATAAATGAGTGTCAAGTTGTTGAGAGATAGATGAGTGTCATGCAAATAATGTGGATTGCAGTTTTTTAAGGTTGATTTTGTGAAGTGTAGTGTGAGCTTTCATGTGTTAGATTACTAAACGTAGTGAATAAAATGTGTCTACAATTCTTTAGTAAGAATATGAAGGTATTGGTGATGTTATGGTGGATTTTTCTGTTACATTGAGATGGATTTCTCATTGCAACACTCTTCTCTATCTTCTTCTCTATTCTAGCAGTGAACGTTTCTCTCTTCTAGGTAGTGAGGCCTCTAATAGTGAGCCATTTATAATTGTTATTGATATTAAACTTTATATTGTGAGCTAATCCTCACCATGGTTTTTCCCTTCTTCATTTTTCCATGTAAATCTGGTGTTTCATTGTGCATGGTGTTTCTTTGATTTAGTTTTTGTTATCTCATTTCATTATAAATCATTCTAATAGATAATTTTAATTGAATTAATGTGGATCTGAATTTTTGTGAGGATTTTGAAGTTTTAAGGTACAACTGATTCACCCCCCCTCTTAGTTGCCTTGTGCAGTCAATAATTGGTATCAGAGCAAGGTTCCTTAGAAGAAAGCTTAATTGCTTGAGGTAGAGCTGGGATGGCACACAAGAAATATGTTCCCTTGTTTGATGGATCATATTATACATTCTGGAAGACAAGGATAAAGGATTTCTTATTTTTCTTGGATTTGAAATCTAAAAGTCTATTGAAATTGGATATACTATTTACCTACAAATGGTTTGAGTACTGATGATGAGATCAAGGCCTATGAAAAAAATGGTAAAGTAAGGTATGCTCTCTTAAGTGGTCTTTTTAATTTTAAATTGGTGAAAGTTATGAATCTAAAAACTACTAGAGAAATTTAAAAAGTTAGAGAGCATTTATGAAGGAGATGATAAGGTCAAGCAAGCTAAGATGCAAAATCTAAAGATCATGTTTAAGACCCTTCAATGTTTGAAGATGAAAACATCGCAAGCTACTTGTAGAAAGTGGATTAAGTTGCCAATGAAATCAAAGGTCTTGTTGGAGAACTAAAATAAGTGGTGAAGAAATTACTTAGAACTCTTCCCAAATCTTATAGTCATAAAGTTATTGCTATTGAGGAATTACAAAATTTGAACCAATATATCAGAGATTAGTTGTATGGTTATTTAACTACTTTTGAAATGGGAGATTTTGGTACAAGTAATGCAAAATTTTAGACCGATTTTAAGGTTGGAAAATTGGAGAAGATTATGGAATCAAATTAGGAGGATCTTGATGATGTGGTAGCAAAATTTTTAAGGAGAATGAAAAAGGGTACTGCTATGTATCAAGGTAAGTTTCCTTTCAAATGTTTTATTTGTAGAAAGATAGGTAATTATGCTTCAAGATGTCCAAACAGAGTCTTAAATGACAAAAATAAGGAGAGAAAAGGTAAGATGATTAAGAAAAGTTATTATGTTAGAGAATATGCAAGTATATCTAATAACGAATCTGATTATAGGGATGATGAGGATGGTGAATGCTTGTTCATGGCTTTAAAAGATGAAAATAATTTTACTAACTCTGAGAGATATATGAATGAAAATGATATGGAAGAAAGTGCTAATATTGAAGGCACCTTGGTTTCTACTTTTCATGCTAGACAAGAGAATAACTACTAAATCATTTATAGTGGATCTCTAATAATATGACCAGTGATAAGAGTAAGTTTGTTAAACTTGAAAAATATGGAGGACTTGTTAGGTTTGGGGATGGTACATCTACTAAGATATGTGGAAAAGGTTCAATTAGTTTTGATGGAAAGCATAAAACTGATGATGTTCTCTATGTTAAGGGTTTAAGACATAACCTCTTGAGTTTTGGAAAAATGTGTAAAAAGATACAATCTTATGTTTCAAGATGATGAATGTGAGATCAAAAAGGGCTCTAGAGTTGTGGTTGATACTAGAAAAATAACTGATGGATATGTTTATCAGCTCAAAGGTGTTGATGGTTATTATTTCATGAATCAAATCAATGAGTTGGATATGGCATAGAAGAATGAGTCATGTCAATTTTGATAGTGTAGTGAGAATAAGTTCAGTTCAAGTTGTGAGAGATTTTCCAAATATAACAAATCCTGTCAATATTTATTGTAAGGAATGTCAAGTTCAGAAGCAAGAAAGAAGAAGCTTCAAAGTCATAGAACAATCTTCTACCAAACTATTGGAATTGGTGCATATAGATCTTTGTGGTCCTAATAGACTAAGAAGTCTTCAAGGTGATAGGTACTTCATGCTATTGATTGATGATTATTCTACATGTGGTCATCAAAAAAGTAACCCTTCTACTTTTTCTAACTCATTTGGGCCCTCCTTGTGATTTTGGCTTAATGTTTCCTTGATTTAGTGTTGCAATGTGATTGGCACATTCACATGAGATCTTGGGCCCTTTTGAACTAAAAGGATTTAAATGGTACCTTACCTAAGTGTTGTAAAGTTTTGTAACACACTTTCACACTTTTCTAGAGTTTTTTTAATGTAATTCACCTAAATAACCTCTCTTGATAATTTACTAATCCTTATTTCAAAGTGTTGTGAAGTGTTGTAACACACTTTCACACTTTTGTAGGCTTGTCATCAATAATTAGGATTTATTATGCTTTAATTGGCCCCATTTTGCATCTACAAGCCTTATTTATGTGTATTCTCGAGAATAAACCTAAAAAACATCATTTAAAGCATAAAAATCCTGAAACCCACCTTAAATTCCTAAGGTGGGACTCATTCACCATTCTAGGAGAATGAGTCCCCTTAGGTGGGACCCATTTTCCCAGAGTGGCGAATGAGTCCCCTTTAACTAAAAATTCATATTTAATTCAAAAAAAATTCTAGTTTTTATTCTCCAAGATTTGAGGTTGACCTGTAGTGTTGTAATTTTGGGAATTATTCCATAATTGAGTATAAATACAAGTTTCTTTCTCTCATTTTCATACCTAGCAATTTTGATCAAGCATTAAAGAGTTCACAAGAGAATTTGAGCATTCACAAGAGCATCCAAGGAATTTCAAGGGTAGATTATTAAGCTTTTAAGAACATCCTTCAAGCATCAATCATCATGTCAAAGATTCTTTACATCATGTTATTTTACAGTTAACAATTATGGTGTAGGATTTTATAATTCAAGCAAGCATTGCATTCAAGATACATCAACTTCAAGATAGAGTTCAAGTCTACATCCATTGAAGCCATTACTTACATGTTTGCAGCACCTTATTGCTAGGGTTTGGTGAGTTGCAACATCATTTCTAGTTCATTCATCATTCTCCATTCTATTTCATTCTATTTCAAGGGTTTAATTACGAACAAGGGGTTTGACCAAGGAAAACCCCATCCACTAACCCCACAACCATTTTTTACCTCTCTTTGCATGTGATTTGCAGGTCTAGGTTGCATATTTATCAAAGAGAAATATTAGAAAAAATTTCATCAAATTTTCAAAGCAATTCAAAGTTGTCAACAAGCCTTGGAGAAGTTCGGAGAAGGTCTACAGGCTGAATTTTGTAGTTTTGAACCTAGATCTAAATCAAGAACAAAAAAGAAGACTGAGAGCTATAGATTCCAATTTTGAATTTTAAAAAATTTGAAAGTGGATTGATTCACCACTATTGGTGAATGAGTCCCACTGTACCTTCCTATCAGTGATTTTTGTACATTTGAGTACCCTTTTGTCTGAAACCTATTCTGGCACAGTTTACCCAAAACTGGATTGATTCACCTAACTTGGAATATGAGTCCCAGTTGGCATAAACAATAGATTCTTCAAGATTCCAAACCTCCATTCTATCTTCTTTAGTTTCCCAAGTGCACATTTCCAATTTCATAGTTCTTTGTTACATTTTATTAGCATTTCTAGGTCTTCTTGCATATCACACCGTGTTTTCAAAAATATTGTGTTTTCCAAGTTTACACTTGGTGGTGAACCTCTCTTCTTTCTCAATCATATCCTAGGATACCTTATTGTCAAAGCTATTATATCCTTCATTGGGTTGGGATCTCTAAGGTGTCCTTGAGTGTGAATAGTGTCAAATCGGATCCTGCTCCTTATACCCCATTTTATTGCAAGGAAGTGGAGCATCCATTTCCCATGTTCATATTTTGGTGAACCCAACTTTTGAACATCACATTTTTTATTGGGGTGCATTAACATCCTAGGTTTATCTTGCATTAACATTGCATTGCATTTTGCATTGGTTAATTTGCATTAGTAAAAAGCTCATTTAGCTTGCATTATTGCGTGCTATTTCATTGAAAATCATCAAAATTCTACATTTTCATCTCAAATTTACATCATAAAACATAAAAATCATAAAATCCAATTTAAAAATTCTAAAAATTTTCAAAAAAATTAGTACCTGGACTCATTCGCCACCTTGGGCGAATCAGTCCGTTTGCATATTTTTCACTACAATTTCTAGCATTTACAGTTCAGTTTCTGAGTTTTTGTTTTTTGTTTTTGAATTTCTATTTTACTTTCCAAAATTTCAATTATAATAATTTCATTATTCTTAGCTTACATTGCATTTTCACTCACCCCGCATTTAGTAACCGTTGCACGAGTGTTCGGTGTCCTATTCCTAATACCATAGTGAGAAGAAGTTTGAGATTCATGACATCCCACAATAACACACTCATTGTGGATCTTGGGTTATCTAGATCTTCCACTCCTAGTATTGACACTAGTACACTAGGCATGGATAACACCTTTAGAAACTCTTTTCCTTCAGGTAGCATGCAAATTCAACTAAGGAATGATAATATCCCACAAGAGAAGATATTTCAAATTCATGAGGACTTAGTAAATCTGCAACATCAAGTAAACCTTGAAAACATTTCAACTACTACAATTCCACCCATAGAAAAAATCCATTGCATGCTTGATAGTGAAGATGGGCTTGACCTTGTGAAAAACATAGTTGATATATTTCAAAAACATCTTCCTTCAATCTCTAATGCTCCTATACCAACAAACAATTTCACAAGTCAAGGAGGAATTCAAATTCCTCCTCCCTCAATGATTTCCTTAATACCTACCTATACCACTCCTCAAGTCACAACAACAATGCAAAAATTTAGTAATGTGATTCGGGTATGTGCAGGATCATGATAGAAAAAACAGGCACTTAAGTGGCAAAAAATTTAGAAAAATCAGAGTTAGGAAACTTGATGTAAAAATTTGAATAAGTTATCTATATTATTTCAAAAATATGCAGGAAGAGAATTTGTAGCAAATTGAATTTAGTTTCTAAACTACTATGTTTGTTTAAAACAAAAAATCTATTTGGTGAAAATTTGAAATTTCAATGCTGGTACTTAAATTTTAGGGAAAAAAATAAGTAGGTGTTTTTCCCCACCCTAACCACAATAAAATGATAATATTTTTTATAAGATTTTAGATATAAGTAGAGGACTCATGCTCCAGGTGATGCATATTTTTTGTAGTTTTTTCCAAGTAAAAATTAATTATGATTTTTTTATTTCAACTTTTTTAAAATATAAAAACTCGTATGTCCTGACCACCTTAACTTGGTCAAAACTTCATGAAATTCAATTTTTCCTTTTAATCCTATAGTATGCAAGCATAGAATCTGATGCATGTTTTGGATTCAAAAAATGTGATACCATTTGAAAGCTATAGATGTTTTTCAATCAGCCTATCAATTAGGACTTTAGTCATAATTTGAATAGAAAATGAATAATAATTACTTATGAAATTCAAAGTAAAGCATAATTTATATCGGTGGAAAGCTGAGAATCTCCTTTAAAAACCCTTTTGATTTCATCAATTTTGGGTAAAAAAATAGTCATCAACCACATACCCATTATATTGCCACTTTTTGGCCCATCATGATCCTGCACATACTCATTCCTTCCTTGGGTATTCCTACTAGCATTCCTAGTTCCTATGTGGCATCACATGTTATATCTCCTACTACATTACTACCTATAAGCATTCCATTTACTTGTCCTACCAATACATACACTCTGTCACCACTTTCATTTCGCTCTCATACCACAAGCAATGACCCTCTCATAACAAAAATTTTCCAATTTTTTTCATCCATGCAAAAACAAATATCCACCATAAACCAAAATCAAAATGGCCCACCCACATATTATGTCAAAAGTAGCCCATTGTCTCTAAAGATATTGTGAACATTGATGCCACAAGGTGTAGAAGTGCTTAGATTTAGAAATGTGGAAAGAAGGGAGATCCTTCTAATCATACTAATGCTTACACTACCTTGTGTAGTGAATTAGTCCTTGATGATAAACTATTGGCAAAAAATTTTCCTAGGTCCTTAAAAGATACAACCTTGGAATGGTTTTCTTCTTTACCAAAAAATTCAATTCATTCATTTAATGAACTTGTTGATGCATTTGTAAACCATTTCCAAGTGAATATGACTCCAAAGAAGACCTTGGTAGATTTGATGAGATGCAAGAAAAACGAGGAAGAAAAGATAACTAATTTTATCTCATGCTATCAATTGCTTTATTCCCAAATTGATGTCAAGGTCCCTGACCCACACCTTCAAAATATGTTCATAGAAAATTTACAAAGTAAGATTCAGGACAAGCTCACTATGATGAAATTCCCATCCTTCATGCACTTGTGTATTTCCCTTTGTGATTATCAAAATTCGGTTAGTAGTCGAGATACAAGGTCCACTTCTAGCCGAGTTGAGAGATCGGAACCTGCAAACCAAAACAATTCCCAACCCTTTAGAAAACAAAATAAAGGGTTCCTTCAATGCAATCCCCCTCAAAAAACAACTCAAAATGTCAATAACCAAATAGAAACTATCAAAGCCACAGTGCCCTTTACTTATGGGGATCCGAAAAGACAATTTACAACCTTGCTTGACATCCTTCATAACACAATGTCCCAAATTTTACAATAGTAAATGATTACCTTTCCACCCGTCAAAACACCTAACCCTAATAAGCCTTTACCCCTGAGCTTTAAATCCGATGCTTATTTCCACTATCATCAACACAATGGACATGGAATGGAACATTGCAAGTGTCTTAAACATTTTGTGCAAGACCTCATTGATTTTGGTTGTCTATCCATTGGAGGTGTTAGTGATCAAAGCAATAAGTCCATTGCCCCTCCAAACCAAAATTTGCAATTTTTTACCAATCCAATGCCGAAACATAATATTTTATTTTTAAAAACTAGTGAAACTATAAAGAGTGAAGTAATGAATGTTGATACAGATGATGAAAAAAATGATCTTATTCTCAATGATATCAATTTCAATCCTACAGATGAAATGGTAGGGATGATAGACGTCATCCCTCATAAGGGATGACCTAAGAGTCCTCTTGACATTGCTTTCTTCTCTAAGGATATAGTTAAGCATTTGCTCGATGGTCCTCTCTACATAGCTAGACATATCTATGACAAGCCCACTAATGAGATACTAATAGATCCTGCCTATGGAGAGAACATGATCACTAAGGAATTCTTAGTATTGCATGAACTCTATCAAGATGACTATGATAAACCAAAAGCATGGATCAAGACACACAATGGTTTTTCTTTCCCTATGATAGGATTGATCATCCTTCCATTACAAATAGGACCAAAAACATTAGATGTCACATTCTCCATCATCCCGTAAGGGACCAATTTCGTTTGAGTGTAGACCATCCATGGCTTCACTCAATGAAAGTTGTCCCTTTAGTTGTACACAAATGCATAAAGTTTCTATTTGACAATGAAATATTCACTGTTCACCATAGTGGATTTAAACCCTTTTCTTCCAAAGGAAGCTTTTCCTTATAAGCCTTTTAGCCCGAACCTATGGAACCTATCAAGCAACAAGAAGATTTCTTTTTTGTGTCTTATCAAAAATTCAAAGCCAAGAAAATAGCCAAACTATCCCTCTGAAACATGTCCCCATTTACTTTTGCACCTCCCATCCTTGATGAAACCATGCTTGAATCTAAACAAGACCTAAACAAACCAAACCAACCTAAAAAAAATTCTTCACCCATGTCCTACAAGTGATCAAGAAACAATGAAACCCATCTCGTCACACCCAATAGAATCAAACAAGCTTACAAAGTCAAAGAGAGAGAGGTTGAACAACCTCTTGTGGTTCCTTCCATTCTTCCCCTTAAAGAAGAAAATAAACCTATGGTTGACCAACCCGCTCCTACACTAATGCAATCCAAAACATACGTCAAATTCTATGCTTTGTATACTATAGGATTAAAAAAGAAAATTTGAATTTCATGGAGTTTTGACCAAGTTAAGGTGGTTAGAAATACAATTTTTCATATTTTTTAAAAGTTGTAATAAAAAATTCATAATTAATTATTTACTGGGAAAAAAATTATTTAAAAATGTGCATCACATCGGGACATGAGTCCTCTACTTATATATAAAATATCATAAAAAAATATTATCATTTAATTGTGGTTAGGGTGGTCAGACAGACACCTACTTATTTTTTCCCTAAAATTTAAGTACTATGCATTGAAATTTGAAATTTTCACCAAATAGATTTTTTTTTGTTAAATAAACCTAGTAGTTTAGAAATTGCATTCAATTTGCTACAAATTCTATTCGTACATAGTTTTTAAATAATATAGATAACTTATTCAAATTTTTACATCAAGTTGCCTAACTTTGATTTTTCTATTTTTTTTGCCACTTAAGGGCCTATTTTTTCCATGATGATCCTGCACATACCCTTATGTGTTTGGTGTTTTCATTTTGGGGGAAAATCCTCTCTTTTCTTTTTCTCTCACATGACACAGCTTTATTTGAAAACATATGACTTGGCATAGGGCTTTCCAAGTTGGCTCTCATGTCTTCTTTTTTGTTTGCATTTTCATTTGCTACTTTAAAGTAATTGCTTATAGTATGGTGTTAGCAAATCCTTTAAAGTGGAAGCATACATTGGCATTATTATTTTTCATTTTCCCTTTTCTTGGTTCTTAGTGCAACCTTCTTACTTCATACAATGTGTTCTTCACTTTATGGATGACATTGGGTGTGATTTGCTTCATGAGCATGATCTATCTTAGCGTATTGCATTCCTCTTGGTGACTTTATGTGACACACTGCATCCCCTAAGTTATGAATATTTTATTCTTTGATCAGTCCTCTCTTGGAGACATTAGGAACAATGTTCCCTAAGTTAAAAACCTCACATGAACTAAGCAAGACTCTTTTGAACATTCTTTGCATTAGTATTTATATTGCCACCTTGCATAATAACACTTGCATGCTTGCGGAGCCATCATGTTTTTTCATGAGCTCCAAGCATACAAAGTTTTTCTCATCTCATAAAGCTCAAAAATCAGTTTTACGTGTTGCCTTATTAAAGTTATTAGGAGGTATAACTTTGATATGGTTGATCGAGAAACCCAATCTAAGGAATGACTTTCCCCATAGCCACTTGCGTGTGTGTGAGTGCATACTAGCAATTAGTGTATTTTTTTAACCCTTTTAGCCCTTCTCATCTAGTGGACACTCATGAGTTTCATCGCCTCAGATTGAGTATACGTTTCTCGAACAAATACCCTAGATCTGATCCACATAATGTTGGACAAATGATCAAAGCTTGATCCAATTATTTTTATTTTTTATTTTTCCTATGTCTCTTCTTCATCTTTGGCATTATATGCTTGTGTCTTTTTATTTTCCTTGATATCATTCTCATTTGTGTTCCTTTGTGCTTATGATGGATTGTCATGGGATCTTGATCCTAGGGGCTTGATCACCCCTCTTGATCATTGTTGTCCCATCTTGCTAGCATTGGTACATTTGAACCCCTCTTGATGCATGTTCAAGAAGGTTCATTCTCTCACTAAAGTGGGGGCTAAATGTGGTTACTAAAAAAGTAACCCTTCTACTTTTTTTGAATTGTTTGGGTCCTCCTTGTGATTTTGGCTTAATGTTTCCTTGATTTAGTGTTGCAATGAGATTGGCACATTCACATTAGGTCTTGGGCCCTTGTGAACTAAAAGGATTTAAATGGTACCTTACCTAAGTGTTGTAAAGTGTTGTGACACACTTTCACACTTTTCTAGGGTCTTGTTAATGTAATTCACCTAAATAACCTCTTTTTATCATTTACCAAGCCTTATTTCAAAGTATTGTGAAGAGTTGTAACACACTTTCACACTTTTCTAGGCTTTTCATCAATAATTGGGTTTTCCTATGCTTTAATTGGCCTCATTTTGCATCCACAGGCCTTATTTATGTGTATTCTCAAGAATAAACCTATGAAACATCATTTAAAACATAAAAAATCACAAAACCCACCTTAAATTCCTAAGGAGGGACTAATTCACCATTCTGGGCGAATGAGTCCCCTTAGGTGGGACCCATTTTCCCAGGGTGGCAAATGAGTCCCCTTTAACTAAAAATTCATATTTAATTCAAAAATTTTGCAGGTTTTTATTCTCTAAGATCTAAGGTTGGCTTGTAGTATTGTAATTTTGGGAATTATTGCATAATTGAGTATAAATACAAGTTTCTTTCTCTCATTTTCATACCTAGCAAGTTTCATCAAGCATTAAAGAGTTCACAAGAGAATTTGAGCATTCACAAGAGCTTTCAAGGCATTTCAAGGGCAGATTATCAAGCTTTTAAGAACATCCTTCAATCATCAATCATCATGTCAAAGATTCTTTACATCATGTTGTTTTAGAGATAACAATTGTGGTGTAGGATTTTGCAATTCAAGAAAGCATCAAGCATTCAAGATACATCAACTTCAAGCTAGAGTTCAAGTCTACATCCATTGAATCCATTACTTACATGTTTGCAACACCTTATTGCTAAGGTTTGGTGAGTTGCATCATCATTTCTTGTTCATTCATCATTCTCCATTCTATTTCAAGGGTTTAATTACCAAAAAGGGTTTTGACCAAGGAAAACCCCTATCCACTAACCCCACAACCATTTTCCCCTCTCTTTGCATGTGATTTTTAGGTCTAGGTTGCATATTTATCAAAGAGAAAGATTGGAAAAGTTGTCAAAAAGTCTTGGAGAAGCTTGGAGAAGGTCTACAGGCTGAATTTTGGAGTTTTGGACCTAGATTTGAATTAGGAATAGAAAAGCAGACTGAGAGCTACTAGAAAAGATGGTTTAGGGAGATGAATTTCTTCCTTGGGCTACAAATCAATCAAACAAATAAAGGTATTTTTCATTTCACAATCAACTTGTATATTAAGGAAATGTTGAAGAAGTTTTGAATGGAAGATTCTGAACATGTATGTACCCCTATGGTTATTGGTTGCAAGCTGAGCAAGAATGATGAATCTCCTAAGGTTGATCAGAGAAAGTATAGATCAATGATTGGAGAACTATTGTATATAACTGCTACTAGACCAAACATCATGCATGTATTTTGTCTTGTGACTATATTTCAAGAGGATCCTAGAGAGTCACATGTTGTAGTAGTGAGGATATTCAAATACTTGAAGGGACTCTAGATCATGGCTTGTGGTATCCAAAGGATACTTACTTTACTCTAAATTCTTACACAAATGTAGATTGGGTTGGTTTTGTAGGTGATAGGAAAAGTACAAGTGGTGGTGCATTATCTCTTGGATTTAGATCAGTGTCATGGCTAAGCAAGAAATGAGATTCAGTGCCTTTATCTATTGTAGAGTAAGAGTACATTGTAGTAGCATCTTGTTGCACATAAAATTTATGGATGAGGAAAACATTGAAGGATATTAGAGTGGTCTATGATGAACCAATTTTTATCTTTTGTGATAATACAAGTTCTATCTATATTTCAAAGAATCTAGTAATGCATTCAAGGACAAAGCATATCTCAATTTGGTATCACTTTTTGAGAGAGAAGGTTATAGAGAATGAAGTGAAGCTTAAATATGTGCCTACAAAGGATCAGGTTGTTGATATATTTACTAAGGCTCTTCCTAAGGATACTTTTGAGTATCTCCAAGAAAAGTTGGGGGTTGTTGCCCCTCCTTTAAACTAGATGCATAAGGAGATACATTAATCCAATGGATCTCAAGATTCAGTCTTTGGTCTGGACTGATGTTGGTGGCTACCTCTCAAGGGGAGTAGGTAGTGGAATTATTGGTTGTTACAATTAAGAGGAATGAGGTTTGTCATTGTGCTGTGGTTTCTAATTGATGTAGTCTGGTGTGTGCTCCTAAGGGGGAGTATGTAGAGCAGTAAAGGATAGGAAGTTATAGAGTAGTGGTGAACAATATGATTAATATAAAAGGGAGAGAATGAGTGATGCAAATATCTTTCCCTTTTCCGTTGATGTCAAAGGGGGAGAGAGAGTCATTTGAAAAAGATAATCTACAAAGGGGGAGAGAACAATATGAAAAATAAAAGTATTAGTTATCAAAGGGAGAGAGAAAGTTATGAGGTAGTTAAGGGGGAGAGAAGGAAAGTAAGAGAGTATTGAGGAGAAAGTAAAATAGAGGGAAAAAATTGGTATGGAGTAAGAGTATTGGTGATCAGATTCATGTTTGTTGTTAATGGTTTTTCATGTCATGTGTTGCCATCAATGATAATGTGGGATATTGTTGCACGTATGTTTAGTTGGTGGTAATTGATGTCAACAAGGTTATGTGTTGTCATTGGTGTCAACTATATGAGAATAATTTTTTTCAAGGATGTGCATTTGATATTGAGTTGGTGTTTTCTCCAATGAAGCTTTGATTAGTTACATTATATTGTCATTAGTAAGCTACTAGTGTCAACCTCTAGTGTTGCTTTGATAAGCTTCTATCTATGGATGTATGGTTGAGTTGTTATGTTTTAGTTGGCTTGGTGGTGATGAGGAAGTACTGAAGATGTTGAGGATGTGTCTCGAATGCTTGGTTTCCAAGTGCTTTTGAGAAAATTTGAATAAAAAGAGGAAATAGTGTGTTGCAGTGGATTTTTGTGTTGTATAGTAGCGTTTTGGTTTTTCTTTGCATTTCTTCTATGTTGAAGACCTATTTGTGTAGTTTGGATATGTTGATCAAAGGTGTTCATTGGTGTTATATCCAAAACTTGGTGTGTTGGATTTTTGTGTAGATGAAGTTGTGTTCACTAGTGTGTGAACTATGTATTGTAGAGGTGTTTGACATAAATGATTTTGCTTCGCATTTCTCCGCAGAGTGATTTTAGGTCTTGCATATCTAGAAGTGTGTTGATAGTGTTCATATCTACCCTTGGTCAAAGTTGTTTGAGGTTTGGTACTTCAAAAATTAGTTTCTTGAGTTATAGTGTATGGAAAGATTGTTTGAGTGTACTGCCAGTGTGTATATTCATTAGGTGAAAGTTGTTGCAAAGGAATTTGTTGGATTTCAACATGTTTGTGGAATATTCTAGATTGTGTTCAAGCATGGTGTGTGGTACACAAGTTGTATTTGGATTTTAGGAAGCATTTACTTAAGTTAATGTTGTTAACACAGGTTCAACCAACCTTAGGTGTTTACAATAAGTGCGAATTTGCTTCAGTGTTTGTGGAAGTGCGGCATGGTGTGTATGAATGGATCTATTTCACACCTAAGGTGTGTTGTGGTCCACCTTTATTCCTTTCCACTATGAGAATGTTTTTCTTTTGACCTAATTTGAATTTTCATCGTTGAGGTGCATAGTTGACCTTGGAGAACATTTTCAAGGTTGAAGATGGGGTAAATGAGTGTTGAGTTTTTGAGAGATAGATGAGTGTGATGCGAATAATGTGAATTGCAGAGTTGTAAGGTACAATTTTGTGAAGTGTAGTGAGAGATTTCACGTGTTAGATTACTAAATGTAGTAAGTAGAAGGTGTCTTCAATCATTTAGTAAGACTACGAAGGTGGTGGTGATGCTATGGTGGATTTTTTTCTTAGTAAGACTATGAAGGTGGTGGTGATGCTATGGTGAATTTCTCATTGTAACACTCTTCTTTTATATTCTAGTAGTAAGCCTTTGATAATGTTCCTTTCTTTATTTTGGGTAGTAAGGCCTCCGACAGTGATCCCTTTATAATCGGTGTCGATATTGCTTTATATTGTGAGCTAATCCTCACCGTGGTTTTTACCCTCTTGGGTTTTCCACGTAAATCTAATGTTTCATTGTCCATGGTGTTGCTTTGACTCTATTTTTGTTATCCGATTTTATGATAAATCATTCTAACAGATTAAGGGTTAATTGAATTAATGTGGATATGAATGTTTGTGAGGTTTATGAAGTTTTAAGGTACAAATAATTCACCCCCCTCTTAGTTTTCTTGTGCATTCAACATCTGCAAATTCATCCTTCCCTTTTGGGTGTGGGTATTCCTCTTTCTAGCATGTGCATTCAATGGAAATTCAAAAATTTCTGTCCTACCTCTCAACCCACTCTCTCCACTCCTTCAATGCCTTGCATCCAATTTTCTCAACAAAATGTAAATTCCCATTTCAAAATGGAGTTATAGAGTACATTAAATATCCACTCCAATTCTGGGTGTTGGATTTTCCTTTTTGGAAAATTAACCCCTTGGAATCATTTTAAAAATAATTTAACAATATATCGAATTTACAATTGGTTTTCCCACAATCGTCACCAAATTCCATTATGTTGGAGGAGTTGAGAATTTCATTAATTTGTACCTACAATCAAAAATAAAAACAAAACACAAGAAATAAAGTTTAAAATATTTTTGGTTGTGTTGGATTATTCGTGCACCTGAATGCTCCTACATCATATTTAATTATATGCAACACATGTGTTTAATGTTTAATGTTTATATTTATTCAATGGTTCTATGATTGGTTCTAATGTAGATTATAGCTCTTATATGCATGTGAATTTGGTAAAACATAGTCCTTACACATGTATGTATTCAAGTCATGTTCCTATTTTATGTTGTAGCTCTTTTGGATTTTTCATATATACATACTTTGCTAAATTGTCTTTAAAACTCAACTTTACATCATCACAATCTAAGATCAAGGCTACACATAATTTATAGCTCGCCATGTATTGAGACAATTTTGATGTATTCTATGACAGGAAAGCTAAGGAAGAATCCCTTAATCAATTCTTTAAGGGTGATTAACAAGAAAAATTGGTGATATTGTCTTCTTGGGGCTATGATAGGATCTCTATAAAACCCATTTGGACTAATATTGTGGAGGTTATCACGCAATAAATTACTCTGGATGGAAGGTACACAATTATCTTGGGAATCCATTTTATTTTCTTGAATCACTTTAGGCATAAATTTTTTAGTGTCTTTCCCTTATTTTCTCCTTGCTTCATTGGAATTTTTTGTGAAAGAGCATTTGAAACATCCAAAACTTTATGGTTTGAATGAGGGTTTAGTCCTTTCAATCATGTAATATGTAAAGACCCAAACCCCTATGTTGAATTTGAAGGGTAAGGAATGGTAGTTCACTACTTCGACATGAGTTCTGACTCCTTGGAAGATGATGATGAAGAATAATGATGGGAAGAGGAAGAAGGGATGACTCTATTGAATTGTTATCATTTAATTCCTCTAATAGAAAAGAACAGAAGAAAAGAAAGGCTCCTAAGAAGAAGATCTCTCCTAAAAAGAAATCTAAGAAGGCTATATCATGGGTGGAGGTTCCTCAAATAGGGGGCCAAAGAGGTGTGAGTCAAAGTGAAAAGGAAAGGCAAGAAAATCCCAAAACCTTGTGGGGAAGAGGTTGGAAAAGGGAAGTAGAAAATTGGTGTGGAGGTTGGTAAAGGCAAGGAGAAAATTAAAGATAGGATGGTCATGGTCCAAACACCCATGAAAGGCCCTACCATGGAAAGCATAGATGTTTCTAATATCCCCCCTTTATCTAAATATTTTTCTTACCTATATGCCAATAGAGATGATATATATGGCGTACTAAGGTTAGCAAGGGTGTAATGCCCATCGTGCAAACCCCAAAGGACAAACATTGCATACAATTTTTTTTTTAAATAATACAAAGTAAACATATAACAAAACATTTAAACATATTCACATTGCACATTATCATCATAACGTTGATTCCTCTGGGGCACGCGAGGTCACATCGCATACACAATACATAACGAAAAGATAAAAGATAATGCTAAATAACTTATCTAAATTTACATACATCAACATTAAAAAATCCATTTACAGAAGTACATCCATGTAACCATAAGTAAAGGAATAATACATCACGTGATACAACTATATCAAATATCATAAAATGAATGGTTGCAAATGTTCATATACAATACATCGTCGTTTAATACATTACATGATCAATAATGAATACAATGAAATATCCCATACATGTGGGATAAATACATAGTACAAATAATTTCAGAATTACAAAATGAACAACTGGTACAAGCTCCAACTGAAGAATGTTGAGAAGAACGAATGTTGATGGGGAACCCAACAGGTGCGGAGCATGTTCCACTTGACTACGTGGGTTATAAATAACCACCCCCTATGCTCAGAGGTGACAAGGAAGTAATCAAGACCATGAATGCCATAAGACAACTCCATAAAGAATAACATAGTACAATACTCCAATAACAACATCATGAACACATAGATCATAAATGACAACAACAAAGACTCAAACACAATAACTTAAAACATAATACACATCATAAATAAACCAAGGCAATAATCATTAACCAAGTAACCAAGGAGACAATCATAAAACATATCCAAATGAACTTGAAACAACAATCAGAACACACTTCCAGAGGCCACCAAGAAACAAGGCATGAGGGTATCTGTCACGCCCCGCCATGCGAACCCCAAAGGAACTAATAACAACGGAACAATTTTTTTTTTAAAAGAATATAATAACATACTTAAGTATTATAACATAACAATGTATTATGAGGCACAACTAGTTCCAATGGGGTACACGAAGTGACATGACTACACTAACCCATAAAAAGGATAATGAGATAACAATAATTAATCAACTACGCAAATCTATTCATTCCCATTCCATCATTTAAAATATCCATCAACTATATCCATATTAATAACATATGCACATATGACAATACATGGAATTATAAAGATATAAAGTATTACATATTTTTGATAGATACAGTTCAACATAACCAACTATAACAAATGATCCTGAATGAATACATGGCCTGAATAATTATTACATCCCAATGATAGAAGAATACAATTGACTGAAAATACAACCTCAATAATCACATATACAATTTACAACAAGGTCATCCCAACACACGTGGGAGACAATACATCAATGCATACATTACATATGAAGTATATACATCTATCTGGTACATAAGGACACTAGATCATCAACATCCGCCAAAACCTGCAAGTAAAAGATACATCTGCAACAGAAAAGGGAAACCCAATGGGGTGCGAAGCACGTTCCACCCAACCACCCCCGTGCTGAGAGTAGACAAGGAAGGGTCCTCGACCAAGTACGCCTAACAATAACAAAGACTAACTCCCAATAGACACATAACATCAAAGACCACTTAGAAACTCAATGGCGACAAATCCAAAGGCACAACAACAAACCACTTCAGAACATAACAATAAAACACCTTCCCAAATAACAACTAGTCACACGCACAACTTCAATGAACTCAAGGAATAATAACAAAGACCTCATCCAACAATGATCAAAGAGAAAACAACAAGGCACTTAACCACTACAATCACAATATTACTTCACAACTACAATCACAAAGTCACTTAACACGAGGTTACAATGCTTCCAGAGAACAAAGATCGTGAACTTCGCACAACAATTGGCTAACTGTTGACATAGGAAGAGTGTCATGCATAAATTGCCATGAGTTACCCTGGCTCAACCTTCCTAGGCTACCAGACCCCCATCTTGGGTTACCCTGGCTTGCCTCTACCGGCCGCCGGACCCTCACGCAAAACTATGCGTCCCATCTCATCTTGAGCCTTATCATTCACTTGCTTCACGAGAGAGACATCCTTTATCTTAATTAGTGTGAAAGCCCCCCCCATTAATTTATTTAGATTATCACTTAATTAAACTCTAGGTAGGTTACCCTGGCGCCCCTTTGTGTGCCAGACCCCCACAAAGAGCCACTCTCCTATCGACAACACACAAGGCACGATACCACAATAGGTTAGTAGACAACATAAACTCTCCAATCCAAGGAGAAAACAAAGCAAGGAACCTCACTCCAACCACTGGAGGAAACCAATACGAATACACACTCCTTCCAAAGGAGGTACAATTCTCTTTACCCACTCCTATTTCCTAGGAGGCACAATTTCTTGTTCATGGAAACCGGGTACAACATCATAGTACAATACCTCAAGGCGATTCACAAAATGAACCTCAACACATACCATCCCACTCAAGAAAACTTCTCTGGAAGACTTACAATACCCTTAACCCTAATTGCCTGACATGGGGAATAAAAGAACATGACAGAAAAGCATTCAATCTCTGGAAGTCCTTAACAATAACATAAACTCTCAAGGAAGGTAAGGTAAACCTAGGGTTTTCCCAAATGACACAATAAAACAATGAAGAGAATCTCACAATAGATTAACGAATAATTCTCAAGAAAACACTTACTAAACAAAAAATAACTCCATAAAATATATTCCCAATACTAAATAATTTCCTCAAACAGATAAATCAACAATACGAGATTATTCAATTCAAAGCAACACACACTGCTAAATTCAAATTCGCATGATTACATTATAACATCATACCTTCAAATTTTAACTATTCGATTTAATTACATTCACAAAACTTATTTCCAATTTCTACAATTAAACTATATCAGGTAAAAACATTATCATATTAAATTTTATGAACAAGATTCGAGTTAAATCACATTTGAATATTAATTAGTTTAAAATTAAATTAAATTCCAATAAATAAATATATATATATATAAATATTAAATAATATATTTTAAATATATATTAAATATTATATGATTTATATATATATTAATATATTTATACAAACCAAATATTAGTAAACCAAATCGCATTAAATAAAAACCTAAAATCAATTATAAATATTAACATATAATTTACATTATAACTTAATTTCGAATGAAATCGAAATTCGAAGTATATTAAATTAAACTAAATTTACAAATTGAAATTAAACATACGAATTCTTTTTAAAAAATAAAAGGGCTCTAACTTGGGAGGTGTGCCTCCATTGAGGAGGCTGCGTACCTCCCAACAGGGAGGCCGCGGCCTCCCCAATGGCCGCGCACGGCAGCCAAGGGCTGCCGTGCCAGCAGCCCAAGTGGCTGCTGGGTACGGCAGTCCTTGACTGTTGCGGCCCACTGGTCACGCAGGGAGGTGGTACAGGGGGTACGGCATGGCCGGCCCCCCTCCCCACTGCATTTTTTTTAATTTTTTTTAAATTTTAATTTTAATTTATTTTGTCTGTCGTTTACAAATTAAAATTCATAAGGTATGCTAAGGCATGAATTTTCACAGATAAATCAATTTCGCCCATCCATCTGTTCTTTCAAAATAAAACAATAACTAAATATTTATTTAATACACGGAACCCGAGACCCAGCACATAGGCACAAATACATTCATTTATTTATTCTGTATAAACAGATACTTAAAGCTATAAATATATACATGACAATTAATTTATATCTATATATTAAATAATATATAGTGAATTTATATTTAAATAAAACTTATGACAAACCAATAAGAACCTTCAGATTTTCATACGAGATAGAAGGTAAAACAGAAAATTGATTCACTCAGAATGATAATATATGTATATCTAATCTTTGTATATGAATAATATATTTAACCCGGGGTTCTAAGCAACTCAACTATGGATTTTCAATAACTCAATATAAATTTAAACATGCAAATTCGATCTTCCATCAAAAATGATTTTTTTTTTGTTTTATACTTTAAGCACACTAGTTTTCTCTACTAAACTATGTTGAAGGATTTTAAAACAAGTTCTACTATAATTTACTATAGAAGATTCGAGAGTTTTAAACACAAACAAGTTTTCAAAACATAAACTTCATTCAAACAATTTCGAGAAACATAGCAACCAGACTTGTTTACAGACCTACAAAGTATTAAAAATTTAAAAGGGGAAAACCTGGAATCCTGTGTCTGAAGGAGAATCCCGCCTGTAACCTCCTCTCAAATTCCTCCTGCAACTCCTTTCTCGACCTTCTGCCTTCAATGTTCTACTGAATAATCTTTTCTTTGCAAACTCACAATAATTTTTACCCAGAAGAAAACCTCAAAACTGCAAAACTATCTTTCTTATTTTTCTTTTCTAGATCTAAAAACAGAGAGCAAAACTTGTGTGTGAATAATAATCCCTCATAAAAATAATAAATCACTAATTAAAATCAATAAATCTTTTTCCGCTTTCTTTTCCAAAAAGCCTCTTTCCTTATTGGCCCTTTTCAGCTTTTAAAAGCTCACATTTATCTAAAATTTTAATTGAAATAATTTATTTAAGTTTAGATATTATCTTCACATAATTTCCTAATTTAATATTAATAATAAAAATAATAATATTTAATTACTCTCAACAATATTAATTTAATTATAATTATTTGCACTTTTAATTAATTAAATCACTTTTAATTTATTATTTATTTAATTTTAACATTTTTCTAACTCTCAATTAAATCAAATAACAGTGCAACATTAATTAATTATTTTATGCAATACGATTAATTAATTAAACACTAACCAAGAATAAAATAAATACTCAACAATGAAACTACATACAAGACAAGACAAAACTTCAATCATAACACAACGACTCACAACAGACGACGACTTGGGACGGGGACACTTCCAAGCCTACTCCCTTTTTCAACTTTTACCCATTGGGTTAATTTATTGCTCGCCCTGTCCTACCGAAGCAGGTGGAATCGAGACTTATTCCTGCAATCCTGCATCCAAATAAATGTCAAGTAGCACATGTATATATATAATCAACATCCTATCATGAGAAGGAATTGCAGTGTAACAGGGCACTCGTGAACGAGTGATGCTACACTGTCCTCTTACCTAATCTATTCTAACAATTATAATATCAATAACGAGCTAACATTTCTAGCCAAATTGCTCATAAGATAACATGATACCTAACTACTGCATCATAACTAATTATTAAACAATTTCATTATAAAATACTACTGAATTAAATAACATCACCATAGAATCATCATATTGGCATATAAACATTAATGACAAATCATTTAAATAAACAAATAATCCAAACAACACACAGAGTATCATCAATCATCCTCATAATGTCATATCAAATGATTAGGTCCACTAAAGGAATAACAACATCACCAAACTACAAACCAACCAAATCAAACCACAATAGTATCATCATAGTATCAGCGTATCAAGTTAACACACAAATTAATAAGTCTAAATAGTATGAGGGGTATTACAGTATCTAGTGGAGAGTGTCATCACTTAGCCTACATGGGTTATCCTGGCCCTTCCTCCAATATGAGGCACCGACCCCCATCTATGTTTATCTTGGCCCTTCTTCCTACTTGAGGTGTTGGCCCCATAGGGTGACTCATGCGGAGCCATTAACCTCTCATGAGGACGAGGTTACAAATTTTCCAACCACGGCCTTCTTAGCCTACCATTAGTTTGCGATAGCCCTAATGCATAGATGAGGTATCCAAGTTTATCTTATATGTTTTTACTACCCATCCCCCTAAGTTCTATTATTAGGTTGTCACTTGTTAATCTACTCTTACGTGGGTTATCCTGAGCTCTTCCTCCTTTTGAGGTGCTGGCCCCCACAAAGAGCCACTCTCCCTAAGACCCCAAAACATAACCAAATCCAACAAGGGTTGTACCATAGGAATAAAGAATATATCTCAACCAAAGACATGTGAGGCATTACCCATCTCGCTATAACACATAATCAAAATCTCAACAAACTTGTACAACCCTTCCAAAATAATAATACTAATATTGTGCAACAACAAGAGCACATAAAATGAGGATAAACATCCAACAATAAAACACACCTCTGGAAAACTAAGGTTTACAACAACCATAAATGGTGCACAAATACAATAGGGTTCCCACATCAAAAGAAAAAACCAAAACAGTAGTAAAATGGTAATAACATAATCACATGATCTTATAACTTGAGATACCATTTAATATACGCACATTATTTTCACAACTCCAAAATAAACAACTTGGTTTAATTGCATGGATAATTTCTATTATCCCAAACACAATTTGAAATAAAGTTCAATAATAATTTTATCATAATATTTAATTTATTTCATTTTAATCAACCAATATAACTAAATTGCATAATTTCACCATTAAACCAAAACTAGTAAATCATATATTTATATTTTATGTGTATACACACACACACATATATATATTCACATATATATATATATATATATATATATATATATATATATATATATATATATATATATATATATACAGATAAAATAAAAGTATATTTAATTTCCTATTCTTTTGAATTTATTATATTCTGTCAGTTTCAATTTTTAGAACAACTAAAAAAAACATATATATATTTATATATATATATATATATATATAAAATTTAAATCACAAATTTAAAGAAAATTACGGCACATGAAACATACAGGCGTGCAATCCTTGGACTGCTACATGCGTAGTAGTGCACCAAAGTGGCTGGGACAGGGTACGGCTTATGGCTAACCCTCGTAGCAATTTTGGCCATTCTCAAATTTTTTTTTAATTTTTAATTTTTTAAATCTTCACATAAAAAAAAATGCCGATAGCAAATTCGATTCGGCTCAGAAAACAAAAAAAATACGAACCAGTACACTTAAATTTAAAAATAAAAATATATATAAAATAATATATATATTTTTATATATATGTATACACTGTATATACATACATATATATATATATATCAACAATACACATATTTTTTAGTAGTAAATTCACAGTACAAAATATACGATTTATAAATATGCATATATATTTTATCACAAATATATATACATATATTCAAAAACAATTTATTTCAGAGGGAGAACAAACTTCCATATCAAAATCATAAAAGGATACAAACATTTTCACAGACCACAATAAATTTTCCCTTACTGGTTTGCTATCTAATAACCATTAAATTTCTAGCACAAATTTTCTTTTCTTCTATAGATCAACCATATTTATTTAATTATTTATTTTTCTTTTGAATCAAAAAACTAAAGAAGAAGCAAATGGAACCTGGAGTCATGCGTTGTTGAAAATCTGATGAAGCTTTGCTTGATCCCAATGGCCTTTTCGAAGCGTTCTAGTTCCTGCCTTCAAAACTTCTTCACCCGATTTCCTTGTTCAAATTTCTAATCTAATACGTAATCCAGAATAACCTCACTTTCAGAACAATGAAAACTAAATAACTTTCGACAGAAAAGAACCAGAGAGAGTCCAATTCTCAAACTCAATAATTTGTGTCACTTTAGTAAATTTTCCCATCAATGAAAAATCCCACACTTGCTATTAAATAAAAATATATCTTCTTCTTTTTCGAAAACTCTAAAAATCCAAATTAAAGGAAGTTTTCTAGTTTTAATTCCAACTTTTCAGCCAAACTCAACACTCATTAGTCCTTTTTATCTTTTCTTTTCTTTTATAGATTTTTTTCCCATTTAACAATACTTTCTATTTTAATTATGATTTTTGCAAGATTTACTTGTAATTCACACAATTCAATTTATTTAATTTATTTATTTCATAATTATCCTCAACATACTAATTTAATTAAATTATCAAAATACTAATTTAAATATTTTAATTTACACTTTTAAATAAATACATGACTTTTAATATTAGACTTTTTATATTTTAATACAAATTATTCCAACACTTATAATAAACATTTATTAACATTATTTAATTATATAAATAACATCATACCAAACATCAATGTAAAATAAATACCAAAATACACTCACACAAACCACTATAATAAATTGCAAAAATGACAAAGACAAAGACGCACAATACCACTCAATCAGGATGGTTTGACAACATGGGACAGGGTGACTTGTCATCTCTATTTCAACATCATGCCCGTTGGGTTAAATTGATGCTCGCCCTGTCCTGCCAAAGCAAGTGGAGTTGAGACTCTGTACCTACAATTCTTGCATACAACAAGATTGTGTACATGTATATATATATAATCAAAATATCACATTGTGACAAGGAATTGCAACATAGCAGGGCACTCATGAATGAGTGGTGCTACACTGTCCTCTCACCAAAACTATTCTAACAATTACAACAATATATATAAAGTAATAATTCTAACTAACTAATCACATCGTAAACTAATTACTAAACCACTGCATCACAATGTATTACTGAAATCAAATTAACATCAACAAACCATAATGTCATATCAAAATATCAATGTCATCAACTGAAGTAGCATAATCACCAAACAGTCTAACTATCCAATCCACCAAACCATACAATAAATAGTACTATCACAGTCTCAAAGTATCAAACAAAAAACATAGAAAAATAATAAGTCCAATCTAGCAATATGAGGGGTATTACAAGGGGAGTGAGTGATTAATTGTTTCAAAATGGCCAAAAGGTTTTTCATAGAGATAAATAAAACCAATGTCAAAGTTTTTGGTTTACAAGAAAAAGTCTCTAATGAGGAGAGGGACCTTTCTGGGTCTAGAAACAAGGAGTTGCAAACAAATTAGAAGATGTGGGGGAAGCCATCAATGTGTTAAAGAAGGATTATGAGAACCACATGGTGGTTATGGAAAAGAAATTTCAGGACATTGATACCAATATTGAGAATCTCCTGAAGATAAGTCAATGCTCGATTAAGAATAGTGCCGAGGCTCTAAGGATCATCATGGAGAAACATAAGGAGCTAACAGAGGAACAAATGATTGGATTTTTCTTAGATACTGGCAAACATAAAGAGCGGGTTATGAAAGAAAAAGGGAAAAAATAAATGATGTATGAAGTGAAGGGACCTAGTGCAAGAACTTGTGGTAGCAAGAAGAAGCCTTTTGAAGAGGAGAAGAATGAGCTACTAGACCTAGTTAACCTGCATTACAACTAGGAATTATAGGTTGTTGATACCTTGAATAATATGAAGTATCCTATAGGTGTTTATTTTTCTTTATGTTGTCTTTTTGTTGGCTATTGTTTGGCTACTAGTTGGATGTGTCTATCCTTTTTGTGCAGTGTTTTGATGTAAAGAGTTTTAGGTCCCTTCAAAACCTATTTTTCCTTCTAATAAAAAACAATTTAATGATAACCATAGAAATATCACAAAATTAAATAATTTTAATCCCCCATAATTTTTCATTCTTATAAAAGTATGTAACCTATCTCATTCTAATTCTATTGTTTAATAATAATTTCATCATCCATATTCACCTCTTTTTTACTATAGCTATGACTTTAAATCTTTAATTTTCTAAGTTGAATTTGATATAAAATTTGGATATCTAATTAATTAATTTTAAAGAGAAGTATATTTTGATTAAATATTTCAATCTAATCAAGAATTAACTCCTAACTAGAAACTAACCACAACTACCTAATTATTTTTAAACATTGAACCCATTTTCTCTTCTTGTCTTTTGGAATAAGAAATTGAAGAGGTTGTTTGAAGTTTCTCCTTCAAGTTGTTTGTTTGATACAAGCTTGAAATAAAGGAAAATTTTTCTCTCTAATTTACTTTAGATTATTACAAACCATATATATTTATAAGTTTACATATATATTAATTATTAAATTATTGTAGGTTGAAATATTCTTTCTTTTTTGCAAACTACACTCCAAAAGATGTTGAATGTTTAATGATGCCCATAAATCTCTATTTTTTTATTGGTTGGAAATGCCATATTGGGGGCAAGACCCTCCCTTAGAGGCTTACAGCCCCCAAGAGGACTATGGCCCCAAAGGGCCATGGCTTCAACCACTACCCCTAAGCATATGGGGGTGGCTTATATGGCCAACCCCCATTCAACTTCGGGGTCGATTCAACAAATTTAATGCATTTTTGTGTATACCATTTTTTCTTTTTTCCTTTTTCTATATTCATGTGTTTCTCTTTTTTCTTTTATCTCTTAATTTATTATTTTGAGTTGTCCATCAATATATATATTGCATTAACATCATGTTCCATTATATCATGATACATATAATGTCTATACACAATAAAAAAAATTGTTCAAACATATTGGAATCTCTTTGTATAAACATCTTCATCTTTCACTTCATTCATGCTAATTTAAATTTCTATCTAATCTCAACAGATAAAGTCTCTTGATTTGTAGAGTGATTTTTTTACTTTTTAAAGTGGTAAAATATTTTCTATTAAATAATTTTGGTAGAAATCTGACATTTCTTATTGATTATAGAGTGGATTTCTTTTTACGTAAGTGATTTGTATATGGTAAAAATTATAACTCTAGAATAAAACTACAAGAATAGTACATGTTTAGAGAAAAGGATATATAACCATGATTTAAAGAATATTTATAAAACTACAATTATCTCACCCATCTATTATGTTAAATCATTTGATTCTCAATGAATTCCTCACATGGCTAAATTACTATTGTACATTATTTAAAAGTAAAAATAATACTTGTAGAAGTGTAATATATTTTCCAAAATATTCATATGAAAGTTAAATTTAAATATTAATATTATTTTAAGGTTTTAATATCTACAACTTATTTAAATAACTATTGAGTTGGGTTATTCATTGAACATTTTTTGTTTGCATGTAGCCAAAGGAAATATTCATTAGTATTGCAACTATGGATCACAATCATTGTTCTATTTTAAGCTAATGATATCACTTTAAAAATGGTGTTGAATGAATTTTGATAGAGTGTATTGGTAATAAACATATAAATACATTAAGTATAATCCCAAAAAACATGATTTCAATAGAAAAATAAATAGAAAAATGGTACTAAATAAAAAGTTTTGGTATCCTTGATATTATTGCACGTATTATCTCCTATGCCCTCCTTGGCTAGGGCCATAATACCACAAAATTTGAGTAAAAAATCAAATCCTTTGCTCATGCAAAATAAACCATAACAACAAAAGTATGCAAAGTGGTGATTTGCAACAACAAAGGGTTATTAATATAGTGGAAAATACTTTTTACATAGCCTCTCCTAAAAACTAATTAGTTTGAAATGTAAGAATTGATAGTGAACACATCATAAAGAATTCTATAACATGAGCACTATTCACTTTATACAAAATTTATAAAAATATCTTCAATAGGTTCCCTATATGCCCAAAATACATATCCAAATTTGTAATAAGCATATTTTAGAAATAGATGACCTTCTATGATTATGGTGAATATGAATTCGATTTAAATTTTACATTAAATATAAGTTGATAGACAAATAAATTATTAGATTTGCTATCACAAGCTTGGAGATAAGATTTGAAAAATATCACAAATCTAAATGGTCCTTTATAAAGAAGAACTAAGATAATTTCAAGAATAAAACTCACTCTTTTAATTATATTTTCTTGCTATTTCTCTACATATGTAAATCAATAATTAGATTTTACTTATAATTGGCTAAAAATCACACATCATCTTTAAAACTCTAGAGTTCGGCCATAGATTATATATTTCCTCTTAGCTTGTTATGAGATAAGTCCACTTGCTCTAAATTTTGGCTAGTATATTGTAATAAAGAGAAATATTTCTTCATTGTGGGAGATCATCAATACTATCTAGAAATTGCCTTGAAATATTCTTTTCACATAATAAGACCTTTTGTTGAACCCAAAATCTTTGAAATAATTCCATATACAAAAAAATGTCCAAATTTAATCTTTCAAGATGTGGAAGTTGACTGAGTTGGAATGGAATAGTTTTGTTCACACAAATGTCATATAAGCTTAATTGTACCACTCAATTGGTTACTAGCTAAATAAAGCTCTTGAAGTTGAGTACAATTTGAGAGGGAGCTTGGGATTTCTCCTGTGAGTTGGTTTTTTTTTAAATACAGTTTTTGCAACTTTGATAGTTTTCCAAACTCAAATGGAATCACTCCTATTAGCTTGTTTCCCCAAAGAGAATGTTCTTTGAGTTGAGTAAGGATGCTCAATTCAATAGGAATAGTGCCATGGAGTATGTTTTCTGCCAATGCCAACATAGTTAAAGAGGACAATTTTCCTAGGGAGGGTGGGATTGTTCCTGTTAGGTTGCTTCATGAAAGATAAAGAAATGTAAGTTGAGTAAGCATACCCAATTCAATAGGTATACTACCATGGAGTTTATTGTCTTCCACCCTCAATTTAGTTAAAAATGATAATTTTCCTAGGGAGGGTGGGATTGTGCCTGTGAGGTTGTTTCCCCAAAGATAAAGTGTTTTGAGTTGAGTAAGCATACCCAATTCAATAGGAAAACTACCATGGAGTATGTTTTCTCCCAAAGACAATCCAAATAAAGAGGATAGGTTTCCTAGGGAGGGTGGGATTATGCTTGTGAGGTTTTTTCCCCAAAGATAAAGTATTTTGAGTTGAGTAAGCATACCCAATTCAATAGGAATACTACCATGGAGTATGTTTTCTCCCAATACCAATTGAGTCAAATAGGATAGGTTTCCTATGGAGGGTGGGATTGTGCCTGTCAATTGACTTGTTCTTAAGTAAAGGGTTTCCAATTGTGAAAGAAGGCCAAGTTGGGAAGGGATGGTGTTGCTCAAAAGGTTATAGGAGAGTATGAGAACTTGCAAAGAGTGACAAGATGCTAGAGTGGTTGGAATGGAGCCTTCCAATTGATTTACGGACAATATAAGTGTTCTAACATGACATAGCCTCCCTAGTTGAGGAGGAATTTGGCCATGGAAGTTGTTATTCTTGAGAGAAAGTACTCTAAGAAAAGAGAGATTTCCAAGGAAAGGTGAGATTGGTCTAAGTAAAGACATACCATTAAGATTCAAAGAAAGCACACGGTGATGGTGAGAAGAGTAGAGAATCCTAGTCTAGTTCAAAAGGAATGACAAGGAGACCAATCAAACAAGGAATTGTGAGGGTCACAGGAGAGAGAATGCTTAAAAGCTAGGAGAGCTTCTTCTTCTTGTTCAGAAGAAGAATAACAAGGCAGTGCAGAAAGAAACAAGAGGAGGCAAAAAACTACCAAACCCATGATCTTTATCTCTATTAAGCTCATAGACAACTAAATGGTGTGTATGTTCTCCGAAATGTGTGATTATTATAAAGTTGTGCAGTGATGAAATGCCTTTTGTTTTTGGAGGCCACTTGCAGGACAAAGTGTAGGTTGGTAAATGGTGAAGAAAAAGAGGGAAGTTGGTTTACAATAGGCAAAAACGTTTTCATCTTCATTCACGTCAATTTTAATTTATGTCTATTCCCCACACATATGTTGGGAAAAATGAACCCAACTATAGTGGGAAAAGAATGAAAACACACAAAAATGGAGACAAAAAGACAAGGAGGAAGAAATATATCTTCTATTTCATTCATTCAAAAAAAATATTACATTAAAAAATGATTACACAAAAATCAAAGCTAAAGCTCTGTGTATTCTTCATATAAAATACTACGCATATTCTAACACACTGAAGCTTTATGTGTGTTGTTACATGTTGGAGATATTCTGGAGCATTGGAGCACTACTCTCTCTATCAATGTCTTTTGTTGTTGCAAGTTCTCTTGAACATTCCCTTTCTATAGTTCTATGTTCTCCTAAATATTCCTCCCTATTTGCTGCTGCAAAAACTTACTGTCTCCTTCTCTACAGAATAAACATTCTATTCTTCCTTTTGTCTTACTTTCCTTTTCCAAAAATTGGTGCTCATTTTCAAATTCAAGGTCTACCAAAATTAATTTGTTGCTAGAGAAATATTACTGGCTAGCATATGTTAGACACTGCAACTAGGGGGAACAATCCAAAGTGGATCCCGTCTGACTGTGCATTAAATGCACTTTCTCGTTGTTGCTCAAAATTAGATATTCCAACGCTCCCCCTTAATTTTGAGCCTTCTTGCTTTTCATTATCATTTAAAATTTCTAGAGCAAGGTTTCCAAAGCATTGGTCCTTGTTTTTCATCACTCTGGGAAATTTTTGGAGCACCGGAACAAAGATTTTGGAGCATCGTAGCAAAGTTTTTGGAGCATACTTGCTTGCACCTGTTATGATTTCTAGCACCTTTCTGAGTTTCCAGAATTAAGTTTTGGGAGTATCAACACTTTTCTAAGTTTTTCAGAATTAAATTTCTAGAGCATTCCTTCATACCAAGCCTATCTCTTAGGCGTTCAAAGGATTCTTTTGACAATTCCTTTGTGAAAATATCAACGAGCTGCTACTTAGATCTGCAGTATTGAAGTTGAATCTCTTAATGCTCCACCAACTCCCTTATGAAATTATATCAGATCTTGATATTCTTGCTTCATCCATGAAAGACAGGATTCTTAGTCAATGCAATAGAAGAAATGTCACAAGATATGGTTGTACCATCTTCTTATTGCTCATTCAAATTTACAAGGATTCTTCTAAGCCAAATAGCTTGACATATTGCATTTTTTGCTATGTACTTTGATTCAGCTATGGAGAGAGAAACTATGGGTTGCTTCTTTAATGCCCATGATATTGCTTCTGAACCCATGTGGAAAAAATATCCCGATGTGCTCTTCCTGTTATCTACATTGCCTACCCAATCATTGTTTGTGTACCCAACCAGCTGAAACTCATTGGAGACAGTATACATAATGCCATATCCTTTTGTGCCATTGACATACGTTAGAATTATTTTTCCTTTTTTCCAGTGTGTGTCCTTAGGTTGCTCCATGAACCTAGAAATAAAGCTTACTGCATGCATCAAATCAAGTCTTGTAGCTATCAAATACACAAGGCTTCCAACCATGCTCTTATAGATGGTTGGGTTAACATCATTGCTATTGTACTCTTTGCTTAATTTCAGACCTGTAGCTATTGGGGTTGGGGCTGCTTTGCTATCCAACATCCTAAATCTATTCAAGATTTGTTTAGCATAATTTGTTTGTGAAATAAATATGTCATGATCTGTTTGTTGAACCTCTATGCCTAGGAAATATTTTAGCAAGCCTAGGTCTATCATTTCAAACTCATTTTTCATTGCCTCTTTGAAATCAACAATGAAAAGATTACTATTTCCTGTGAAAATTAAATCATCTACATACAAAACAACAATAATAATTTCACCATTGGCTCCCTTAATGTAGAGTGTGGGATCACTACCAGTTTTTCTAAAGCCATTTCTTAGAAGGTATGAATCAATTTTGTTGTACCATGCCCATGGTGCTTACTTCAGCTTGTAAAGAGCTTTTCGGAGCCTATAGACTTTGTCTTATTTCCCTGGGACTTCGTACCCAGGCAGCTGCATCACATAAACCTCTTCTTTCAACACTCCATTCAAGAAGATTGATTTCATGTCCATTTGAAATACTTTCCATTTGTGTTGGGCTACAATTGCTAGGACTGCCTGCACTATTTCCAGCCTTGCAATTGGTGCATATGTTTCATCATAGTCTCTTCCAGGCTACTGTTTGTATCCATTAACAACCAAAATTGCTTTATGCCTTTTAACCTTACCATCAACAATACATTTGGTCTTATAGACCCACTTAACTCCAATGAATGATTTCCCTTTGGGTAAATCAGTGAGCTCCCATGTTTTGTTTCTCACTATAGCGTCCAACTCTTCATCCATGGCCTTACACCATTTTTCTTCTTTCATGGATTCTTCAAAATACATTGGATCACTATAAGAAAACATAGAAAAATATGAATTCTCATCAAAGTCATCATACCTTGTGTTGTCATAAATTTCCCCCACACTTGTCTTCTGTGGAATCAATGATGCAAGAGTAGGGTTAGAATTTCTAGAGTTGCTTGACTGCTGGATTGATGAAGAAGGTTGTTGTAGGTTTTTAGAGCAACTTCCCTACTGAAAGTTTCCAGAGCATCTTCCCTACTGAGGATTTATGTAGCATCTTCTCTGCTAAGAATTTTTGGAGCTGCTGCTGGGTATGTGCAGGATCATCATGGAAAAAACTAGCCCGTAAGTGGCAAAAAATTTAGAAAAAGCAGAGTTAGGTAACTTCACATAAAAATTTGAATAAGTTATCTATATTATTTCAAAAATATGCAAAAATAGAATCTGTAGCAAATTGAATGTAGTTTCTAAACTACTTGGTTTATTTAAAGAAACAAAAAATCTATTTGGTGAAAATTTGAAATTTTAATGCAGTACTTAAATTTCAGGGAAAAAATAAGTAGGTGTCTGTCTGACCACCCTAACCACAATAAAATGATAAAATTTTTTTATAATATTTTAGATATAAGTAGAGGACTCATGCTCCGATGTGATGCATTTTTTTTTGTAATTTTTTTCCAAGTAAATAATTAATTATGAATTTTTTATTACAACTTTCAAAAAATATAAAAAACACATATGTCTGACCACCTTAACTTTGCCAAAACTTTATGAAATTTATTTTTTATTTTTTTAATCTTATAGTATGTGAAGCATAGAATGTGATGCATGTTTAAGATTCAAAAAATGTGATATTGTTTGAAAGCTATAGATTTTTTTCAATCATCCTATCAATCAAGACTGTAGTCGTAATTCAAATAGAAAATGAATAATAATTATTTATTTTATTTAAAGTAAAGCATAATTTATATTGGTGGAAAGCTGAGAATCTCCTTTAAAAACTCTTTTCATTTCATCTATTTTGAGTGAAAATAAAGTCATCAACCACATACCCTACACATACCCATCATATTGCCACTTTTTGGCCCATCATGATCCTGCACATACCCTATTGTTGTTTTTTGAACTGTCAGCTTGTTGTAGATTTCTGGCGCATCTACCTTCTATAGCTTCTTCATCCTAAAAGGGTATTCTGATAGAAATACCAATGTTACTATCAACTATTCCATAACATGATTCATTTTCAATGAATTCAACATCCCTGCTGATCACCACTTTCTTGGTGATGGGATTATACAATCTATACGATTTGGATTTTTCACCATAGCCTATGAAAATACATTTTTCACCTTTATCGTCAAATTTATTCCTTTTCTCTTTTGGCACAAGTGCATATGCCACACATCCAAATATTCTCAAATGCTCAACACTCCATTTGCATTTTTTTCATTCTTCTTGTGGAATCCTATCACGAATAGCCTTTATGGGGCACCTATTCAAAATGTATACTACTATTGATACAACATTACCCTAATATTCATTAGACAAACCTTTTACCTTCAACATGCTTTCTACCATCTCCGTGATGGTTTTGTTATTTCTTTTAGCCACTTCATTTTGTTGTGGAGTATATTGGGCTGTGAGTTGTCTCTGAATACCTTGAGACTTGCAAAAATCCATAAAATCTTGAGAGATATACTCTCCCCCTCTATCCATTCTAAGGACTTTGATATAGTGGTCGCTTTTCTTTTCAACCAAGGCCTTAAAATCCTTGAACTTCTCAAATGCATATTATTTTTTCTTCAAAAAATATACCCATATTTTTCTACTATAGTCATCTATGAGTGTCATGAAATAAACATTTCCACCTAGGGTTGGGGTCTTCATGGGACCACACAAATTTGAATGCACCAATTCTAGTGGTGCTCTAGCTCTCCTAGAATGCCCTAATTGAAAGGGTTGCCTATGTTGTTTACCTAGGATGCATGCTTCACACTTTCCATCGGGATCTTCAATTGTTGCTAGGCCCCTAAACATATCCCTTTTAGCTAAAAGATTTAAACTAGAATAACTTAGACGCCCATACCTCAAATGCCAAAGCTTCGATGGGTCTTGGATGACTGTTTTGAAGGCTGACTACTGTAAGCTTGTTGACTGTGTTGATATTTGCATTTTGAGGGGAAACATTCGATTCTGTCATTTGAACTGTTGCCATAAATTTCTTACTTCTATCCTTATCATAGATGATGCATTCCCCTTTCTCAATCAACACTTTATAACCATTTTGGACCATCTGTCCAATGCTCAAGAGATTGTGTTTCATGCCCGAGGCATATAAGACGTCATGGCCCAGCTTTCTTTCTTCACCATGCTTGGTTTGTAGGCACACTATACCCTTGCTCATAACTGGAACCTTATGATTGTTCCCCATTTTGATTTCAGACTTAATTCTATTGTCTATGGAGGAAAATAAATTTCTGTTACCATTGATGTGGTTGTTGCAACTGCTATCCAAATACCAAACTTTAGCGCTTCCTTGTTCTGCAAGATTGTATGCAATAAATACTTGTGATTATTTTTCATTTTTAGCCTTGTTCTCATTTTCCAAATTTGCATTTTAACTCCCTTTCTCACACTGTTTCTTCTTGCATTCACTTGCATATAGTGAGCATACTTGTGACAGTAGTAACAATGCACATTTCTCTTATCAAATCTCTGATTTGAGCTGCTATTCTTCTTTGTGTTTTGGAAGTCTGATTGGGAGGTGTTGGCCTCTTGTTGATTGTTTGAGCCTCCTCTTCCAAATTTGCTTCTACCTCTGCCTCTTTGACCTCTTCATCTGCCATTTCTTTATCTTCCCTTGCCTCTCACATTGGCTTGTGCTTTGAAGGCTTGTTCTTGGGAAGAATTTGCAGAACTATTTAGGCATTGCTCATGGGCTTGAAGTGAACCCATTAACTCATCAACTGATAATGTTGAGAGGTCCTTTTCCTATTCTATGGCAATAACCACTGGGTCAAATTTTGTGGGTAAACTTATGAGAATCTTCTCCACAATCTTCTGCTCTTCCATGGTTTCTCCATTTACCCTCAGCTGGTTAATCAAGGTGGAAGCCCTTGTATGAAAATCTAAAATGGACTCGTTGTCCTTCATCTGCATGGCCTCAAATTCTCTCCTTTGCAACTAGATTTTTACTATGGAATCTCTTAGTCCCTTTGCAAGTGGTTTGAAGTATTTCCCATACTTCTTTTGCATAACTAGTTGTTGCTATTTGAGGAAAGATAGCCTTTGTTAAGGCTACCTCAATCAGACTAAGGGCTTTGGCATCATTTTTTCTTGTCTCCTTCAACTAGTTCTTTTGAGCATTGCTCCATGCTATAAATGCATTTGGGTTAGTCACATCCATGAACCCATTTGCTACTAAAATGGTTTTCATTTTCTTTGCCCAGACATCATAATTTTTTCCATCAAATATAGGTGGTTGTTGCCAAATCCTATTATCTCCTATAGCCATTTTTCTAAATGGGGGAAAATGTAAATACCTAGATAAAATATAAGGATTTTCTTCACTACCTAGAAAACTAGGGCTTTCCCAAATAACCAGAAACTAAGGTTCTATTA
>VDFB02281492.1:850870523-850891382 GCA_007258455.2 Sequoia sempervirens | reverse complement strand
TTTCTTTATTTCATTTATCTACAAGTTTATGAGACATCTTTTATGTCTTGTCTTTGCTGGTCCATTCTCCTCTATGAGCCACACACTCTCTTCATCCTTCCATGTGTGTTTTGTGCCATCTTCAGTGGGAATGCAAGCTTCATCCACTATCCCTTGCATTAAAGTTTCTAAGGATCTCAAAAAATTCATTTGCATACTGTCCTATGCTCCTTCAAATAGCTCAATGGTTCCTTTTGAGGCGTTTTCAACAAACCCCATTTTGTTAACATTTACTTCAAGCCTCTTAGCTTCTTCAAGAGTTTGATAGAGTCTTGGTTGCAAGCTGTACAATTACCTTTGAATACTTTTGTGACAAAAAAATTATTTTGATTCTCCACTTTCCTTAATGTCCTTTGGATATTCTGAAATGATTCATTCAATGCCATATGATGGTGACTTACATATTGATTGTGCCTGTTGAATTGAGGTTACACCATTGTCCCCATACCATTTGCATATGACACCTTTGCAATTGAACTTGACTTACATTGTTCATCATTTGCAAAAGAGTGTTTGTCCTCATTCATCCAATGGCAAGAAAGTCATGAATATAAACATGAAGCTTCAATGTTATTGCTCTATCTAAAATAACTCATTTGAAATGACTACAATATTACAACACTTATAATCTCACAATTGGGTAAGGCGTGTCGAGCCCCATGTGGCCCAACTAAAAAAAATCATTTTCAAACAACTTTCAGGCTCAAATTGACTTCATGCAACTTCTAGAATGCATCTGGAGTGAAAACATAAACTGGGTTTTCATTGCAATTGCCTTTTGGCACATTTGGGAAAATGTGCAAAACTGGCTAAGTTAGCTGAGAAATTGGCCTTGAAAACTAGTCAAACGACCTCCTGAAGCCAACAAAACTTGCAGACATGTACCCATTAGTCTGAAGATTTGAATGCAACAAACGGCTTGAAGAAAAGAGTCACGAGGTGAAAGATACTAACTAGCAAAGTTGCTTAGTTGAACTTTTCAGAAATTGCAGCCTTTTTGAACCAATTAAAACTGATCCAATCACCAATTTTGAAAAATAGCAAATCAACTCTTGGTGAGCTGCCACTGGACACAATAGTTTACTTTAGTATAGGGAGCACGTGTGTAAGAGGGATTAGCTTGAAACATCTCCCATAAAAATTTATTGACGCTCGAAGTTGGCCTCTCAAAAAGGCTTCAGTGCAAAACTGAAGAAATTCCATTTGGTTTTGATCTGGTAAAAATAGAAAATCAACTCATAAGGCCCTGAAACTTGACATGTGAGATCATTTTGGTATAGAGAATGCAAAACAACAATCATTCTGACATGACGGTCAACCATTTGCAAAATGCAAGCTCAAACTGGAGGCAACTTTGTAGAACTGAACATTTGCAAATAGATGAACAGTGACAAAACCCTCCAACTTCACTTTTCGAAACCTTGAAAAAACTCATTGAGGGAAGCTGAAAATTGACATGCACATTCACATAGGACACATGAGTGTGTTTGCAAAGGGATTTTGCACCAAAATCAATGAGCTCCAAAATATGACCCTCCAAAGTAGGTCATTTAGGAAAATTCATCAGGTGCACTTTTGGAAGTGTAGAGGCAAAATTTTCAATATAAGCATTTCAAATTTGCAAAATTTGAGAGTACCATCAGATTGTTACATTGAAATGTATTGGTCCTTATCTCTTTTCTATATTTGTAAAGGTGTTGGTCCTTACCTTAGACAAATAGTTTCACAAATAGCATTGCACAATTCTTTATACTCAACTTTATTTAAACTTGATTTTCCAACATTGAAAGCCTATATAAATTTTGTAAAAAAACCAACTTAAAATTATGTGTTTGGAAATAGAATTCTACTATCATACCTTTGAATTTCAATTGTTGGATAAAAATTATAATTCTTTATTTATTTTTTTAGGTAACTTGGATATTAGTCAGGTAAAAATTATCTTCAAAATGAGGTACACAATTTTTTTTAGAATCAATCAATCCTTTAATTAAACTATTCATATGCACCTATAATAATTGTGGAATTTATATTTGTTATTGCATCAAAAAAGGATAAAATTTTGGTAAGGTTGATTATAATTCTGATTTTGAATACCAAAGTTAATTCTCATTTTTCAAGCCCATTTTGAGGGAATTTCTTAATACAATTATATCTAGCAACATGTGGAATACACTTCTTTTAATTTTTTATCCTTCCCTAATACTTGTCCATGTTCATTTTCTCTCTTTCACAGATTTTTGCACATGTCACTTATCTTTATCATTTTCACACATGTTTCTATATATGCATGTATCATTCTTGGCACTAGTTTTCATATACTTGATCCCTACCTAAAGATCTACTTGTTCTATGTCTCATGTCATTAAATGTGTGTGAGATCAATCATATTTATTCCAAATTATTCTTCATAAAGGTTAAAGTTATTGTTGAGCTAGGTACATATTATGTAGTGTAAAATAATGCCTTGGAAATCATTAAGGAATTTTTTTTATATATTTTATAGCAAATATATCATTTATATTCACTTATTTTTTATTATTTGGTTTAAATTTTGTTTCTATTAATTTACACTATAGTAAAATATTCTATAGAGAAACAATAGACAAGCATTAACATGGTGAATGATATTGGAAGAATGCAATTTTTTTGCATTGGGTTTTTAGTGTTTGTCATAGTGTTAAATACATAGCAAGGATATAGATGACATGTACAACATGTTATTTTTAGAAGAACATATATTATGTGGGGAACAACCTATATTGCATGGAGAGAGATAATATTGCACTACATCCATGAAAACTTCCTTTGCACACTCTTATGTAGAAAAATCATAGTTATATATAAGCTCATTTTAGATAAGGTATTGTTGAAATCAATGGATATTTTCTTGGAATTAATTTTAGATGTTATGATAATCAATATATAATAGAGGGGGTTTCCTTGGTAAAAGTTAGGGACCAAAAGTTCTCTTCAATAGAGTAAAAATTAGAAGAAAATTTAATTATACAATTTCTCACCTAATTCTAAAAACAAGAGCATTGTATGTATGATGTCAACATGCACATTAACTACATTACACAAATTTCACACTCCTTAGAGTGTTAGATCAACATGACATTAAAAGTTACATGTGTATGATTAAGCATATTAAATGATTGCTTGTCATGTCTTCAAACCTTGTTTCAAAATTGTTAAATTGGATCTTGATGGTTTGACCAAAGAAGAGGATCATACTCTACAAAAGTCCTCCAAGGTGTTTATTAACATTGCATTTTTTATAGATTTAGATTCGAAGAAGTGGTATTAAGAGGTTCTAGGTAACCAAAATTATATAAGTCAAATGCATAAACAAATATAAAATTTGTTCATGTAGATTGAGTCTATGGGTAGAAAAATGATATATAGAGTTCTACAAAAAAGAATGCAACCTAAAATCAATTATATGATGAGGTCTAACCATTAGTCATTATGATAAATTTAGAAACACAATGTATCATAAAATATTGAACAACAAACATATAGCTAAATCCCCTAATCCTAGAGCTAACATATGATGGGACCAATATTTTTATATCAAAAATGAGAAATAAGCAAGATCTAGGAGATTGCTTTGCTTGAAGACATTTTCTATCTCATTTTGAGTTGTTAGACAAGAAAGTAGGGCAATTAGAAAACTATAAATTAAAATAACCCAAAACCTCAAACCTACTTCACTCATAACTTACACATGTTTTGTATCATACTATACAAAATTATGTGTCTTTCAAGACTTTAATTACATCATAAAAATATCCAAAATATCTCACACTTAATTCAATCGCAATCTAAGATGTTTGTATTTCTCCTATCAACATGCCCAATACATATTTAAATAATACGATTATGAATAAATAATCATAAAAAAATAATAAAAAATATATTTTTAATTACAATTTTAAATCTAAAATACATTTTACTTATTATTTTCATTATTAAAATTCAAATTTAAAATTTAAAAAACCAATTTATAATATAATTCTTTTTTTTTTTAATTTCTAATTTATAATATCATTATAACTTAATAAAAAATACAAAAAAATATTCTAACAAATTAAATAACTCCATAAATACCTAAATTTTAAAACATTCTAATTAAAACTAATAATCACCACTTAAATTCTATTTACACATTAATCTAAATTATTGTCTAACATTGTGCGTGGAAAACAACAGTTAACAGGCTAGTAAGCTAGCTTTCCGCAACTTTTCTTTCATTTTTAAATTTAAAATAAATATGTCTATCGAATTTCCCACCTTTTCTTGTGCATGCGAGAACAACGTTGAATTTCTTCGCCAAAAACTAGAGACTCTATCGGCTGAGTCAACAAGAGGCTTTATGTTGTTTGAATATCTAATTTTGTGCAGCAATGGGAAAGTGCATTTAATGCACAGTCAGATGGGATCCACTTTGGATCATTCCCCCTAGTTGCAGTGTCTGACATATGTTGGCTAGTAAATGCTTCTTTGGCAGCAAATTAATTCTGGTAGGTGAATTTGAAAATGAGCGCCAGTTTTTGGAAAGGGCAAGTAAGACTGTAAAAGGAAGAATAGAATGTTTATTTTGTAGAGGAGACAATAAGTTTTTGCAGCAACAAATAGGGAGGAATGTTCAACAGCACACAAAACTATAGAAAGGGAATGTTTAGGAGAACATTTAGCAGTAGAAGACATCGACAGAGAGAGTAGTGCTCCAGTGCTCTGGAATATCTCTAGCACATAGCAACACATAGAAAGCTCCAGTGTGCCGAAAGATGCACAGTATTTTGTATGAAGAATATACAAAACTTTACCTCTGATTTTTGTGTAATCATTTTTTAATGAAATAGAAAATGTATTTCCGCCTCCTTGTCTTGTTGTTTCCATTGTTGTGTGTGTTTTCATTATTTTCCCACTGTAGTTGGGCTCATTTTTTCCAATAGACTGATAACAGAGCCCTAAGTTTTCTAGGCATTTAGTTTTAAAATCCCTAGCTTTGTTCTTAGGCGTGCAGTAATAGAACCTTAGTTTCTGGTTATTTGGGAAAGCCCTAGTTTTCTAGGTAGTGAAGAAAATCCTTATATTTTATCTAGGTATTTACATTTTCCCCCATTTAGAAAAATGGCTATAGGAGATAATAGGATTTGGCAACAACCACCTATATTTGATGGAAAAAATTATGATGTCTGGGCAAAGAAAATGAAAACCATTTTAGTAGCAAATGGGTTCATGGATGTGACTAACCCAAATGCATTTATAGCATGGAGCAATGCTCAAAAGAACTAGTTGAAGGAGACAAGAAAAAATGATGCCAAAGCCCTTAGTCTGATTGAGGTAGCCTTAACAAAGGCTATCTTTCCTCAAATAGCAACAACTAGTTATGCAAAAGAAGTATGGGAAATACTTCAAACCACTTGCAAAGGGACTAAGAGATTCCATAGTAAAAATCTAGTTGCAAAGGAGAGAATTTGAGGCCATGCAGATGAAGGACAACGAGTCCATTTTAGATTTTCATACAAGGGCTTCCACCTTGATTAACCAGCTGAGGGTAAATGGAGAAACCATGGAAGAGCAGAAGATTGTGGAGAAGATTCTCATAAGTTTACCCACAAAATTTGACCCAGTGGTTATTGCCATAGAATAGGAAAAGGACCTCTCAACATTATCAGTTGATGAGTTAATGGGTTCACTTCAAGCCCATGAGCAATGCCTAAATAGTTCTGCAAATTCTTCCCAAGAACAAGCCTTCAAAGCACAAGCCAATGTGAGAGGCAAGGGAAGATAAAGAAATGGCAGATGAAGAGGTCAAAGAGGCAGAGGTAGAAGCAAATTTGGAAGAGGAGGCTCAAACAATCAACAAGAGGCCAACACCTCCCAATCAGACTTCCAAAACACAAAGAAGAATAGCAGCTCAAATCAGAGATTTGATAAGAGAAATGTGCATTGTTACTACTGTCACAAGTATGCTCACTATATGCAAGTGAATGCAAGAAGAAACAGTGTGAGAAAGGGAGTTAAAATGCAAATTTGGAAAATGAGAACAAGGCTAAAAATGAAAAATAATCACAAGTATTTATTGCATACAATCTTGCAGAACAAGGAAGCGCTAAAGTTTGGTATTTGGATAGCAGTTGCAACAACCACATCAATGGTAACAGAAATTTATTTTCCTCCATAGACAATAGAATTAAGTCTGAAATCAAAATGGGGAACAATCATAAGGTTCCAGTTATGAGCAAGGGTATAGTGTGCCTACAAACCAAGCATGGTGAAGAAAGAAAGCTGGGCCATGACGTCTTATATGCCTCGGGCATGAAACACAATCTCTTGAGCATTGGACAGATGGTCCAAAATGGTTATAAAGTGTTGATTGAGAAAGGGGAATGCATCATCTATGATAAGGATAGAAGTAAGAAATTTATGGCAACAGTTCAAATGACAGAATCGAATGTTTCCCCTCAAAATGCAAATATCAACACAGTCAACAAGCTTACAGTAGTCAGCCTTCAAAACAGTCATCCAAGACCCATCGAAGCTTTGGCATTTGAGGTATGGGCGTCTAAGTTATTCTAGTTTAAATCTTTTAGCTAAAAGGGATATGTTTAGGGGCCTAGCAACAATTGAAGATCCCGATGGAAAGTGTGAAGCATGCATCCTAGGTAAACAACATAGGCAACCCTTTCAATTAGGGCATTCTAGGAGAGCTAGAGCACCACTAGAATTGGTGCATTCAAATTTGTGTGGTCCCATGAAGACCCCAACCCTAGGTGGAAATGTTTATTTCATGACACTCATAGATGACTATAGTAGAAAAATATGGGTATATTTTTTGAAGAAAAAATAATATGCATTTGAGAAGTTCAAGGATTTTAAGGCCTTGGTTGAAAAGAAAAGCGACCACTATATCAAAGTCCTTAGAATGGATAGAGGGGGAGAGTATATCTCTCAAGATTTTATGGATTTTTGCAAGTCTCAAGGTATTCAGAGACAACTCACAGCCCAATATACTCCACAACAAAATGAAGTGGCTAAAAGAAATAACAAAACCATCACGGAGATGGTAGAAAGCATGTTGAAGGTAAAAGGTTTGTCTAATGAATATTAGGGTAATGTTGTATCAATAGTAGTATACATTTTGAATAGGTGCCCCATAAAGGCTATTCGTGATAGGATTCCACAAGAAGAATGAAAAAAATGCAAATGGAGTGTTGAGCATTTGAGAATATTTGGATGTGTGGCATATGCACTTGTGCCAAAAGAGAAAAGGAATAAATTTGACGATAAAGGTGAAAAATGTATTTTCATAGGCTATGGTGAAAAATCCAAATCGTATAGATTGTATAATCCCATCACCAAGAAAGTGGTGATCAGCAGGGATGTTGAATTCATTGAAAATGAATCATGTTATGGAATAGTTGATAGTAACATTGGTATTTCTATCAGAATACCCTTTTAGGATGAAGAAGCTATAGAAGGTAGATGCGCCAGAAATCTACAACAAGCTGACAGTTCAAAAAACAACAATAGGGTATGTGCAGGATCATGATGGGCCAAAAAGTGGCAATATGATGGGTATGTGTAGGGTATGTGGTTGATGACTTTATTTTCACTCAAAATAGATGAAATGAAAAGAGTTTTTAAAGGAGATTCTCAGCTTTCCACCAATATAAATTATGCTTTACTTTAAATAAAATAAATAATTATTATTCATTTTCTATTTGAATTACGACTACAGTCTTGATTGATAGGATGATTGAAAAAAATCTATAGCTTTCAAACAATATCACATTTTTTGAATCTTAAACATGCATCACATTCTATGCTTCACATACTATAAGATTAAAAAAATAAAAAATAAATTTCATAAAGTTTTGGCAAAGTTAAGGTGGTCAGACATATGTGTTTTTTATATTTTTTGAAAGTTGTAATAAAAAATTCATAATTAATTATTTACTTGGAAAAAAATTACAAAAAAAAATGCATCACATCGGAGCATGAGTCCTCTACTTATATCTAAAATATTATAAAAAAATTTTATCATTTTATTGTGGTTAGGGTGGTCAGACAGACACCTACTTATTTTTTCCCTGAAATTTAAGTACTGCATTAAAATTTCAAATTTTCACCAAATAGATTTTTTGTTTCTTTAAATAAACCAAGTAGTTTAGAAACTACATTCAATTTGCTACAGATTCTATTTTTGCATATTTTTGAAATAATATAGATAACTTATTCAAATTTTTATGTGAAGTTACCTAACTCTGCTTTTTCTAAATTTTTTGCCACTTACGGGCTAGTTTTTTCCATGATGATCCTGCACATACCCAGCAGCAGCTCCAAAAATTCTTAGCAGAGAAGATGCTACATAAATCCTCAGTAGGGAAGATGCTCTGGAAACTTTCAGTAGGGAAGTTGCTCTAAAAACCTACAACAACCTTCTTCATCAATCCAGCAGTCAAGCAACTCTAGAAATTCTAACCCTACTCTTGCATCATTGATTCCACAGAAGACAAGTGTGGGGGAAATTTATGACAACACAAGGTATGATGACTTTGATGAGAATTCATATTTTTCTATGTTTTCTTATAGTGATCCAATGTATTTTGAAGAATCCATGAAAGAAGAAAAATGGTGTAAGGCCATGGATGAAGAGTTGGACGCTATAGTGAGAAACAAAACATGGGAGCTCACTGATTTACCCAAAGGGAAATCATTCATTGGAGTTAAGTGGGTCTATAAGACCAAATGTATTGTTGATGGTAAGGTTAAAAGGCATAAAGCAATTTTGGTTGTTAATGGATACAAACAGTAGCCTGGAAGAGACTATGATGAAACATATGCACCAATTGCAAGGCTGGAAATAGTGCAGGCAGTCCTAGCAATTGTAGCCCAACACAAATGGAAAGTATTTCAAATGGACATGAAATCAATCTTCTTGAATGGAGTGTTGAAAGAAGAGGTTTATGTGATGCAGCTGCCTGGGTACGAAGTCCCAGGGAAATAAGACAAAGTCTATAGGCTCCGAAAAGCTCTTTACAAGCTGAAGTAAGCACCATGGGCATGGTACAACAAAATTGATTCATACCTTCTAAGAAATGGCTTTAGAAAAACTGGTAGTGATCCCACACTCTACATTAAGGGAGCCAATGGTGAAATTATTATTGTTGTTTTGTATGTAGATGATTTAATTTTCACAGGAAATAGTAATCTTTTCATTGTTGATTTCAAAGAGGCAATGAAAAATGAGTTTGAAATGATAGACCTAGGCTTGCTAAAATATTTCCTAGGCATAGAGGTTCAACAAACAGATCATGACATATTTATTTCACAAACAAATTATGCTAAACAAATCTTGAATAGATTTAGGATGTTGGATAGCAAAGCAGCCCCAACCCCAATAGCTACAGGTCTGAAATTAAGCAAAGAGTACAATAGCAATGATGTTAACCCAACCATCTATAAGAGCATGGTTGGAAGCCTTGTGTATTTGATAGCTACAAGACTTGATTTGATGCATGCAGTAAGCTTTATTTCTAGGTTCATGGAGCAACCTAAGGACACACACTGGAAAAAAGGAAAAATAATTCTAACGTATGTCAATGGCACAAAAGGATATGGCATTATGTATACTGTCTCCAATGAGTTTCAGCTGGTTGGGTACACAAACAATGATTGGGTAGGCAATGTAGATAACAGGAAGAGCACATCGGGATATTTTTTCCACATGGGTTCAGAAGCAATATCATGGGCATTAAAGAAGCAACCCATAGTTTCTCTCTCCATAGCTGAATCAAAGTACATAGCAAAAAATGCAATATGTCAAGCTATTTGGCTTAGAAGAATCCTTGTAAATTTGAATGAGCAATAAGAAGATGGTACAACCATATCTTGTGACATTTCTTCTATTGCATTGACTAAGAATCCTGTCTTTCATGGATGAAGCAAGAATATCAAGATCTGATATAATTTCATAAGGGAGTTGGTGGAGCATTAAGAGATTCAACTTCAATACTGCAGATCTAAGTAGCAGCTCGTTGATATTTTCACAAAGGAATTGTCAAAAGAATCCTTTGAACGCCTAAGAGATAGGCTTGGTATGAAGGAATGCTCTAGAAATTTAATTCTGAAAAACTTAGAAAAGTGTTGATACTCCCAAAACTTAATTCTGGAAACTCAGAAAGGTGCTAGAAATCATAACAGGTGCAAGCAAGTATGCTCCAAAAACTTTGCTACGATGCTCCAAAATCTTTGTTCCGGTGCTCCAAAAATTTCCCAGAGTGATGAAAAACAAGGACCAATGCTTTGGAAACCTTGCTCTAGAAATTTTAAATGATAATGAAAAGCAAGAAGGCTCAAAATTAAGGGGGAGCGTTGGAATATCTAATTTTGAGCAACAACGAGAAAGTGCATTTAATGCACAGTCAGACGGGATCCACTTTGGATTGTTCCCCCTAGTTGCAGTGTCTAACATATGCTAGCCAGTAATATTTCTCTAGCAACAAATTAATTTTGGTAGACCTTGAATTTGAAAATGAGCACCAATTTTTGGAAAAGGAAAGTAAGACAAAAGGAAGAATAGAATGTTTATTCTGTAGAGAAGGAGACAGTAAGTTTTTGCAGCAGCAAATAGGGAGGAATATTTAGGAGAACATAGAACTATAGAAAGGGAATGTTCAAGAGAACTTGCAACAACAAAAGACATTGATAGAGAGAGTAGTGCTCCAATGCTCCAGAATATCTCCAACATGTAACAACACACATAAAGCTTCAGTGTGTTAGAATATGCGTAGTATTTTATATGAAGAATACACAGAGCTTTAGCTTTGATTTTTGTGTAATCATTTTTTAATGTAATATTTTTTTTGAATGAATGAAATAGAAGATATATTTCTTCCTCCTTGTCTTTTTGTCTCCATTTTTGTGTGTTTTCATTCTTTTCCCACTATAGTTGGGTTCATTTTTCCCAACATATGTGTGGGGAATAGACATAAATTAAAATTGACGTGAATGAAGATGAAAACGTTTTTGCCTATTGTAAACCAACTTCCCTCTTTTTCTTCACCATTTACCAACCTACACTTTGTCCTGCAAGTGGCCTCCAAAAACAAAAGGCATTTCATCACTGCACAACTTTATAATAATCACACATTTCGGAGAACATACACACCATTTAGTTGTCTATGAGCTTAATAGAGATAAAGATCATGGGTTTGGTAGTTTTTTGCCTCCTCTTGTTTCTTTCTGCACTGCCTTGTTATTCTTCTTCTGAACAAGAAGAAGAAGCTCTCCTAGCTTTTAAGCATTCTCTCTCCTGTGACCCTCACAATTCCTTGTTTGATTGGTCTCCTTGTCATTCCTTTTGAACTAGACTAGGATTCTCTACTCTTCTCACCATCACCGTGTGCTTTCTTTGAATCTTAATGGTATGTCTTTACTTAGACCAATCTCACCTTTCCTTGGAAATCTCTCTTTTCTTAGAGTACTTTCTCTCAAGAATAACAACTTCCATGGCCAAATTCCTCCTCAACTAGGGAGGCTATGTCATGTTAGAACACTTATATTGTCCGTAAATCAATTGGAAGGCTCCATTCCAACCACTCTAGCATCTTGTCACTCTTTGCAAGTTCTCATACTCTCCTATAACCTTTTGAGCAACACCATCCCTTCCCAACTTGGCCTTCTTTCACAATTGGAAACCCTTTACTTAAGAACAAGTCAATTGACAGGCACAATCCCACCCTCCATAGGAAACCTATCCTATTTGACTCAATTGGTATTGGGAGAAAACATACTCCATGGTAGTATTCCTATTGAATTGGGTATGCTTACTCAACTCAAAATACTTTATCTTTGGGGAAAAAACCTCACAAGCATAATCCCACCCTCCCTAGGAAACCTATCCTCTTTATTTGGATTGTCTTTGGGAGAAAACATACTCCATGGTAGTTTTCCTATTGAATTGGGTATGCTTACTCAACTCAAAACACTTTATCTTTGGGGAAACAACCTCACAGGCACAATCCCACCCTCCCTAGGAAAATTATCATTTTTAACTAAATTGAGGGTGGAAGACAATAAACTCCATGGTAGTATACCTATTGAATTGGGTATGCTTACTCAACTTACATTTCTTTATCTTTCATGAAGCAACCTAACAGGAACAATCCCACCCTCCCTAGGAAAATTGTCCTCTTTAACTATGTTGGCATTGGCAGAAAACATACTCCATGGCACTATTCCTATTGAATTGAGCATCCTTACTCAACTCAAAGAACATTCTCTTTGGGGAAACAAGCTAATAGGAGTGATTCCATTTGAGTTTGGAAAACTATCAAAGTTGCAAAAACTGTATTTAAAAAAAAACCAACTCACAGGAGAAATCCCAAGCTCCCTCTCAAATTGTACTCAACTTCAAGAGCTTTATTTAGCTAGTAACCAATTGAGTGGTACAATTAAGCTTATATGACATTTGTGTGAACAAAACTATTCCATTCCAACTCAGTCAACTTCCACATCTTGAAAGATTAAATTTGGACATTTTTTTGTATATGGAATTATTTCAAAGATTTTGGGTTCAACAAAAGGTCTTATTATGTGAAAAGAATATTTCAAGGCAATTTCTAGATAGTATTGATGATCTCCCACAATGAAGAAATATTTCTCTTTATTACAATATACTAGCCAAAATTTAGAGCAAGTGGACTTATCTCATAACAAGCTAAGAGGAAATATATAATCTATGGCCGAACTCTAGAGTTTTAAAGATGATGTGTGATTTTTAGCCAATTATAAGTAAAATCTAATTATTGATTTACATATGTAGAGAAATAGCAAGAAAATATAATTAAAAGAGTGAGTTTTATTCTTGAAATTATCTTAGTTCTTCTTTATAAAGGACCATTTAGATTTGTGATATTTTTCAAATCTTATCTCCAAGCTTGTGATAGCAAATCTAATAATTTATTTGTCTATCAACTTATATTTAATGTAAAATTTAAATCGAATTCATATTCACCATAATCATAGAAGGTCATCTATTTCTAAAATATGCTTATTACAAATTTGGATATGTATTTTGGGCATATAGGGAACCTATTGAAGATATTTTTATAAATTTTGTATAAAGTGAATAGTGCTCATGTTATAGAATTCTTTATGATGTGTTCACTATCAATTCTTACATTTCAAACTAATTAGTTTTTAGGAGAGGCTATGTAAAAAGTATTTTCCACTATATTAATAACCCTTTGTTGTTGCAAATCACCACTTTGCATACTTTTGTTGTTATGGTTTATTTTGCATGAGCAAAGGATTTGATTTTTTACTCAAATTTTGTGGTATTATGGCCCTAGCCAAGGAGGGCATAGGAGATAATACGTGCAATAATATCAAGGATACCAAAACTTTTTATTTAGTACCATTTTTCTATTTATTTTTCTATTGAAATCATGTTTTTTGGGATTATACTTAATGTATTTATATGTTTATTACCAATACACTCTATCAAAATTCATTCAACACCATTTTTAAAGTGATATCATTAGCTTAAAATAGAACAATGATTGTGATCCATAGTTGCAATACTAATGAATATTTCCTTTGGCTACATGCAAACAAAAAATGTTCAATGAATAACCCAACTCAATAGTTATTTAAATAAGTTGTAGATATTAAAACCTTAAAATAATATTAATATTTAAATTTAACTTTCATATGAATATTTTGGAAAATATATTACACTTCTACAAGTATTATTTTTACTTTTAAATAATGTACAATAGTAATTTAGCCATGTGAGGAATTCATTGAGAATCAAATGATTTAACATAATAGATGGGTGAGATAATTGTAGTTTTATAAATATTCTTTAAATCATGGTTATATATCCTTTTCTCTAAACATGTACTATTCTTGTAGTTTTATTCTAGAGTTATAATTTTTACCATATACAAATCACTTACGTAAAAAGAAATCCACTCTATAATCAATAAGAAATGTCAGATTTCTACCAAAATTATTTAATAGAAAATATTTTACCACTTTAAAAAGTAAAAAAATCACTCTACAAATCAAGAGACTTTATCTGTTGAGATTAGATAGAAATTTAAATTAGCATGAATGAAGTGAAAGATGAAGATGTTTATACAAAGAGATTCCAATATGTTTGAACAATTTTTTTTATTGTGTATAGACATTATATGTATCATGATATAATGGAACATGATGTTAATGCAATATATATATTGATGGACAACTCAAAATAATAAATTAAGAGATAAAAGAAAAAAGAGAAACACATGAATATAGAAAAAGGAAAAAAGAAAAAATGGTATACACAAAAATGCATTAAATTTGTTGAATCGACCCCGAAGTTGAATGGGGGTTGGCCATATAAGCCACCCCCATATGCTTAGGGGTAGTGGTTGAAGCCATGGCCCTTTGGGGCCATAGTCCTCTTGGGGGCTGTAAGCCTCTAAGGGAGGGTCTTGCCCCCAATATGGCATTTCCAACCAATAAAAAAATAGAGATTTATGGGCATCATTAAACATTCAACATCTTTTGGAGTGTAGTTTGCAAAAAAGAAAGAATATTTCAACCTACAATAATTTAATAATTAATATATATGTAAACTTATAAATATATATGGTTTGTAATAATCTAAAGTAAATTAGAGAGAAAAATTTTCCTTTATTTCAAGCTTGTATCAAACAAACAACTTGAAGGAGAAACTTCAAACAACCTCTTCAATTTCTTATTCCAAAAGACAAGAAGAGAAAATGGGTTCAATGTTTAAAAATAATTAGGTAGTTGTGGTTAGTTTCTAGTTAGGAGTTAATTCTTGATTAGATTGAAATATTTAATCAAAATATACTTCTCTTTAAAATTAATTAATTAGATATCCAAATTTTATATCAAATTCAACTTAGAAAATTAAAGATTTAAAGTCATAGCTATAGTAAAAAAGAGGTGAATATGGATGATGAAATTATTATTAAACAATAGAATTAGAATGAGATAGGTTACATACTTTTATAAGAATGAAAAATTATGGGGGATTAAAATTATTTAATTTTGTGATATTTCTATGGTTATCATTAAATTGTTTTTTATTAGAAGGAAAAATAGGTTTTGAAGGGACCTAAAACTCTTTACATCAAAACACTGCACAAAAAGGATAGACACATCCAACTAGTAGCCAAACAATAGCCAACAAAAAGACAACATAAAGAAAAATAAACACCTATAGGATACTTCATATTATTCAAGGTATCAACAACCTATAATTCCTAGTTGTAATGCAGGTTAACTAGGTCTAGTAGCTCATTCTTCTCCTCTTCAAAAGGCTTCTTCTTGCTACCACAAGTTCTTGCACTAGGTCCCTTCACTTCATACATCATTTATTTTTTCCCTTTTTCTTTCATAACCCGCTCTTTATGTTTGCCAGTATCTAAGAAAAATCCAATCATTTGTTCCTCTGTTAGCTCCTTATGTTTCTCCATGATGATCCTTAGAGCCTCGGCACTATTCTTAATCGAGCATTGACTTATCTTCAGGAGATTCTCAATATTGGTATCAATGTCCTGAAATTTCTTTTCCATAACCACCATGTGGTTCTCATAATCCTTCTTTAACACATTGATGGCTTCCCCCACATCTTCTAATTTGTTTGCAACTCCTTGTTTCTAGACCCAGAAAGGTCCCTCTCCTCATTAGAGACTTTTTCTTGTAAACCAAAAACTTTGACATTGGTTTTATTTATCTCTATGAAAAACCTTTTGGCCATTTTGAAACAATTAATCACTCACTCCCCTTGTAATACCCCTCATATTGCTAGATTGGACTTATTATTTTTCTATGTTTTTTGTTTGATACTTTGAGACTGTGATAGTACTATTTATTGTATGGTTTGGTGGATTGGATAGTTAGACTGTTTGGTGATTATGCTACTTCAGTTGATGACATTGATATTTTGATATGACATTATGGTTTGTTGATGTTAATTTGATTTCAGTAATACATTGTGATGCAGTGGTTTAGTAATTAGTTTACGATGTGATTAGTTAGTTAGAATTATTACTTTATATATATTGTTGTAATTGTTAGAATAGTTTTGGTGAGAGGACAGTGTAGCACCACTCATTCATGAGTGCCCTGCTATGTTGCAATTCCTTGTCACAATGTGATATTTTGATTATATATATATACATGTACACAATCTTGTTGTATGCAAGAATTGTAGGTACAGAGTCTCAACTCCACTTGCTTTGGCAGGACAGGGCGAGCATCAATTTAACCCAACGGGCATGATGTTGAAATAGAGATGACAAGTCACCCTGTCCCATGTTGTCAAACCATCCTGATTGAGTGGTATTGTGCGTCTTTGTCTTTGTCATTTTTGCAATTTATTATAGTGGTTTGTGTGAGTGTATTTTGGTATTTATTTTACATTGATGTTTGGTATGATGTTATTTATATAATTAAATAATGTTAATAAATGTTTATTATAAGTGTTGGAATAATTTGTATTAAAATATAAAAAGTCTAATATTAAAAGTCATGTATTTATTTAAAAGTGTAAATTAAAATATTTAAATTAGTATTTTGATAATTTAATTAAATTAGTATGTTGAGGATAATTATGAAATAAATAAATTAAATAAATTGAATTGTGTGAATTACAAGTAAATCTTGCAAAAATCATAATTAAAATAGAAAGTATTGTTAAATGGGAAAAAAATCTATAAAAGAAAAGAAAAGATAAAAAGGACTAATGAGTGTTGAGTTTGGCTGAAAAGTTGGAATTAAAACTAGAAAACTTCCTTTAATTTGGATTTTTAGAGTTTTCGAAAAAGAAGAAGATATATTTTTATTTAATAGCAAGTGTGGGATTTTTCATTGATGGGAAAATTTACTAAAGTGACACAAATTATTGAGTTTGAGAATTGGACTCTCTCTGGTTCTTTTCTGTCGAAAGTTATTTAGTTTTCATTGTTCTGAAAGTGAGGTTATTCTGGATTACGTATTAGATTAGAAATTTGAACAAGGAAATCGGGTGAAGAAGTTTTGAAGGCAGGAACTAGAACGCTTCGAAAAGGCCATTGGGATCAAGCAAAGCTTCATCAGATTTTCAACAACGCATGACTCCAGGTTCCATTTGCTTCTTCTTTAGTTTTTTGATTCAAAAGAAAAATAAATAATTAAATAAATATGGTTGATCTATAGAAGAAAAGAAAATTTGTGCTAGAAATTTAATGGTTATTAGATAGCAAACCAGTAAGGGAAAATTTATTGTGGTCTGTGAAAATGTTTGTATCCTTTTATGATTTTGATATGGAAGTTTGTTCTCCCTCTGAAATAAATTGTTTTTGAATATATGTATATATATTTGTGATAAAATATATATGCATATTTATAAATCGTATATTTTGTACTGTGAATTTACTACTAAAAAATATGTGTATTGTTGATATATATATATATATGTATGTATATACAGTGTATACATATATATAAAAATATATATATTATTTTATATATATTTTTATTTTTAAATTTAAGTGTACTGGTTCGTATTTTTTTTGTTTTCTGAGCCGAATCGAATTTGCTATCGGCATTTTTTTTTATGTGAAGATTTAAAAAATTAAAAATTAAAAAAAAATTTGAGAATGGCCAAAATTGCTACGAGGGTTAGCCATAAGCCGTACCCTGTCCCAGCCACTTTGGTGCACTACTACGCATGTAGCAGTCCAAGGATTGCACGCCTGTATGTTTCATGTGCCGTAATTTTCTTTAAATTTGTGATTTAAATTTTATATATATATATATATATATATAAATATATATATGTTTTTTTTAGTTGTTCTAAAAATTGAAACTGACAGAATATAATAAATTCAAAAGAATAGGAAATTAAATATACTTTTATTTTATCTGTATATATATATATATATATATATATATATATATATATATATATATATATATATATATATATATATATATATATATGTGAATATATATATGTGTGTGTGTGTATACACATAAAATATAAATATATGATTTACTAGTTTTGGTTTAATGGTGAAATTATGCAATTTAGTTATATTGGTTGATTAAAATGAAATAAATTAAATATTATGATAAAATTATTATTGAACTTTATTTCAAATTGTGTTTGGGATAATAGAAATTATCCATGCAATTAAACCAAGTTGTTTATTTTGGAGTTGTGAAAATAATGTGCGTATATTAAATGGTATCTCAAGTTATAAGATCATGTGATTATGTTATTACCATTTTACTACTGTTTTGGTTTTTTCTTTTGATGTGGGAACCCTATTGTATTTGTGCACCATTTATGGTTGTTGTAAACCTTAGTTTTCCAGAGGTGTGTTTTATTGTTGGATGTTTATCCTCATTTTATGTGCTCTTGTTGTTGCACAATATTAGTATTATTATTTTGGAAGGGTTGTACAAGTTTGTTGAGATTTTGATTATGTGTTATAGCGAGATGGGTAATGCCTCACATGTCTTTGGTTGAGATATATTCTTTATTCCTATGGTACAACCCTTGTTGGATTTGGTTATGTTTTGGGGTCTTAGGGAGAGTGGCTCTTTGTGGGGGCCAGCACCTCAAAAGGAGGAAGAGCTCAGGATAACCCACGTAAGAGTAGATTAACAAGTGACAACCTAATAATAGAACTTAGGGGGATGGGTAGTAAAAACATATAAGATAAACTTGGATACCTCATCTATGCATTAGGGCTATCGCAAACTAATGGTAGGCTAAGAAGGCCGTGGTTGGAAAATTTGTAACCTCGTCCTCATGAGAGGTTAATGGCTCCGCATGAGTCACCCTATGGGGCCAACACCTCAAGTAGGAAGAAGGGCCAAGATAAACATAGATGGGGGTCGGTGCCTCATATTGGAGGAAGGGCCAGGATAACCCATGTAGGCTAAGTGATGACACTCTCCACTAGATACTGTAATACCCCTCATACTATTTAGACTTATTAATTTGTGTGTTAACTTGATACGCTGATACTATGATGATACTATTGTGGTTTGATTTGGTTGGTTTGTAGTTTGGTGATGTTGTTATTCCTTTAGTGGACCTAATCATTTGATATGACATTATGAGGATGATTGATGATACTCTGTGTGTTGTTTGGATTATTTGTTTATTTAAATGATTTGTCATTAATGTTTATATGCCAATATGATGATTCTATGGTGATGTTATTTAATTCAGTAGTATTTTATAATGAAATTGTTTAATAATTAGTTATGATGCAGTAGTTAGGTATCATGTTATCTTATGAGCAATTTGGCTAGAAATGTTAGCTCGTTATTGATATTATAATTGTTAGAATAGATTAGGTAAGAGGACAGTGTAGCATCACTCGTTCACGAGTGCCCTGTTACACTGCAATTCCTTCTCATGATAGGATGTTGATTATATATATACATGTGCTACTTGACATTTATTTGGATGCAGGATTGCAGGAATAAGTCTCGATTCCCATTGAGGGCAGTGAGCAATAAGTGCTTAATGGGTAAAAGTTGAAAGAATTAGAGCATTAATCCCACGAGTCCCAAAGTTAAATTAAATCTATTTATTATTGAGAATGCGTTGTGTTATGATTGAAGTTTTGTCTTGTCTTGTATGTAGTTTTATTGTTGAGTATTTATTTTATTCTTGGTTAGTGTTTAATTAATTAATCGTATTGCATAAAATAATTAATTAATGTTGCATTGTTATTTGATTTAATTGAGAGTTATAAAAATATTAAAATTAAATAAATAATAAATTAAAAGTGATTTAATTAATTAAAAGTGCAAATAATTATAATTAAATTAATATTGTTGAGAGTAATTAAATATTATTTTTTATTAATATTACATTAGGAAATTATGTGAACATAATATCTAAATTTAAATAAATTATTTCAATTAAAATTTTAGATAAATGTGAGCTTTTAAAAGTTGAAAAAGGGCCAATAAGGAAAGAGGCTTTTTGGAAAAGAAAGCAGAAAAAGATTTATTGATTTTAATTAGTGATTTATTATTTTTATGAGGGAATATTATTTACACACAAGTTTTGCTCTGTGTTTTGAGATCTAGAAAAGAAAAATAAGAAATATAGTTTTGGAGTTTTGAGGTTTTCTTCTGGGTAAAAATTATTGTGAGTTTGCAAAGAAAAGATTATTCAGTAGAACATTGAAGGCAGAAGGTTGAGAAAGGAGTTACAGGAGGAATTCGAGAGGAGCTTACAGGCGGAATTCTCCTTCAGACACAGGATTCCAGGTTTTCCTCTTTTAAATTTTTAATACTTCGTAGGTCTGTAAACAAATCTGATTGCTATGTTTTTGAAATTATTTGAATGAAGTTTATGTTTTGAAAACTTGTTTGTGTTTAAAACTCTCGAATCTTCTGTGGTAAATTATAGTAGAACTTGTTTTAAAATCCTTCAACATAGTTTAGTAGAGAAAACTAGTGTGCTTAAAATATAAAACAAAAAAAAATCATTTCTGATGGAAGATCGAATTTTCATGTTTAAATTTATATTGAGTTATTGAAAATCCATGGTTGAGTTGCTTAGAACCTCGGGTTAAATATATTATTCATATAAAAAGATTAGATATTCATATATTATCATTCTGAGTGAATCGATTTTCTGTTTTACCTTCTGTCTCGTATGAAAATCTGAAGGTTCTTATTGGTTTGTCATAAGTTTTGTTTAAATATAAATTCACTATATATTATTTAATATATAGATATAAATTAATTTTCATGTATATA
>VDFB02281492.1:850814380-850870423 GCA_007258455.2 Sequoia sempervirens | reverse complement strand
TTCTAGTTTTGCAGGGAACGAAGCTATCTATTGAAGATTGTCCAAAATATCCTACTGAGATGGAGGACATGACCAGAGTGCCTTATGCTAGTGCAGTTGGCAGTTTAATGTATGCAATGGTCTGTACAAGACCAGACATTACCCAAGCAGTGGGAGTACTTAGTCATTTTATGCCAAATCTTGGAAGGACACATTGGGATGCTATGAAAAGAGTGTTTAGATATCTGAAGGGCACTTCAGAATATGCTTTGTGTTACCATGGAAATTTGGTTGAATCACAGAGGACTCTCAGCATTCGAGGCTATGTGAATTTTGATTGGGCAGGGAACATTGACAGCAGAAGATCCACCACTGGATATATTTTCATGATGAATGGTGGTGCAGTTAGTTGGATGAGTAAGCGACAGGTTGTAGTCACCTTGTCCACTACAGAGGAAGAATACATGGCAGCAACACATGCCTATAAAGAAGCAATTTGGTTAAAACATTTGTGTTCTAACATTGGGTTTGATGCAAGGAAAATTACAATTTATTGTGACAGTCAGAGTGTTATTTGTTTGGAAAAAAATCCTACTTTCCATGCTAGGATGAAACATATTGATGTGCAGTATCATTTTTTTCAAGATATGGTGGAGGATGGAAATGTCTCTTTAGAAAAGTGGATACTTTGGAAAATGTTGCAAATGCATTGATGAAACTAGTGAGCATAGACAAGTATAGGTGGTGTGCCAGTTCGATGGGCCTTGGATCCCATGACCTTCATTAACTTTGAGTTTGAAGGAAGCCAGTAATTCTTTGTCAAGTGGGAGATTGTTGGAAATTTCGCCTCAACTTGATAGCTTGTATCTCTGTTCAAGTCTTGATTGTCAGCCGATCGCTGGAGTTCCTCATTTTGTAACCTTGTCTCGGAGTTTGGAAGTTTCATTACTTCCCAAATGACTGACTTCCTTCGTTGTAATGGCATTGGTGATTTCTATAACTTAAGAACTTTGTCGTAGAGTTACGAAGTTTGTGTTTTCTTCAACTGGGTGACTGTGGTATTGGCTTGTTACGACATTGGTGATTTCTATAACTTAAGAACCTTGTCACAGAGTTACGAAGTTTGTGTTTTCTCCGACAAGGTGACAGTGGTATTGGCTTACCACAAGGATCGCTAAATTCATAACTTGTATGCAGTGGTTATGAAGTTAACATTTTGAGTGACATGCCGATGGATGTTTCTCTCACCAACAAGTATACATTCAGTATAAGCTCTTGCCGATAGTGATAGTCTTGTCGATAGTTCTACAATGGACATCGGTGAGAAGTCTTGCCGATAGAGTTGGTTTGGCTGATGGTTTTGTATTCGATATGACTCTTGCCGATGGTGGTGAATCTTGCTGATAAGGACAATTGTTTTCTTTGTGATATCAGGGAGACTTGATTTGTTATCGGTCTCACTTCTTAGGGTGTCACCGATACCTTTGGTCTTCCCGATAGCTATGTGATCAAACATTTTGGAATTGGGGAGACATGGTCTAGTGTTTCATTGACATGCGATACAATTGAACATTTTGACTGAACATTTGTCCTACATGGTCTGCTCTAAGCCAATGAGAGAAGCAAAATGTGAACCGTTGGCAGTTGGACCGTTGTGACCGTTCTTGTGAGGGAGATGAATAGTTTGTGAGGAAAATGACTATGCTTGGAAATGGTCGATGATGGTGGATAGTTCAAGATAATGAAAGGGTTTTGCTCGATTGAACACAGATTGATCTGAGTGGGTTCATTGTATGAGTCTAAGAGCATTGTGAGATTAATGTTCTGTACAAGATTGATTAGTGAATGTTGTTGTTGTAAAATTGATATCAGAAAGTGAAGTCTGTACTCTATATGTAATTTTGTTTACTGTAATACAAAGAGGCTTTTCTTTGTGTGGTGGGTTTTTCTTCCGTAAGGGTTTTCCCACGTAAATCTGGTGTCCAATGGTGTATGTGTTCATTTCTCTTTTCTGTTAATTCTTTTCATGTGTATCTTATTGAATTGTAATTGCAAAATTTAAAGTCATATCTGCATTCCTCCCTATGGTTTTGACATTAGGAAAGTTTGTTCCGCACCTAAGCTTTCCTTACACAAAGGTTGATCAAACTATGAATACATTTACTCGCTATTTTTTTATCTTAGAGGGCCTGCCTTGGGGAAAAAGTACTCACCCAAGGGAACGACTCAACTGGTAACACTTTGAACCCAAGAATATTTCCAGTCGGGATATAAATGTGGGTATTGGAATAAACACCAATATCACGTGGTTGGCTCTGACGAGAAGGGAAGAAATGGTCTTTTTCCACATTGGGTCAACTCCTATGAACGAACAGTCCAAATTAAAACCCATGTTTTAGAATTGCCAAGATCCTTGATCTATTTGTTGGTGCAAGAACAGTCGTTCTGAAGCCACCCCACACTTTTACAATTTTTTAGTAGAAATGGAAAGCATTCCATCATTTTCATGGGAATTGATGCTTGGATGCCCTGTATAAGTGATTTTTGTGGAGGGGAGCTAGTGGGGTCAAGCATCTAACCATTCGCTAAAGATAAGTATAGCTGGACTTGTCCAAGTGGGAACTCAACAAATATTGTCTTTCATAACCATAGGGTTGTTCTTATTCTTGGTGACAAAATGCTTTGCTTGTTCGAAAACATTTGGAAACAAATACTTAACATCATCATCAAAATTTCAAACCCTTTAGGAGGCAAATACAATTGACCAGATTCATGTGTTATTGCTTTCCCTTAGGATTCACATCCTTAGAGGTTTCTAAACACTTGAACTTACATCTCAATTTTCCTACTAAGGATAAACAATAAGAAAACCCTTGCCTTGAATTCATCAAATTTCCACATAACATACTTTGTGGGATTCAAAGAAATTAAGACATTGGACATCTACTTTGGAAAACCTAATCAAAGAAGTGTTTGTGGTAAAACAATGTCACTAAGAAAAGATAACAAAATTGGCTCTCACGTGTTGAAACCTCATGATTTCCAAGAAAGTCAAAATCCCAAAACGAAAGTGCTTGAGTCAAAGTTCAAAATTTAGGAGTCACACTCGAAAGGCCATCAAGAAATACAAAAGGAAGTGCAATCAAAAGCAACATCTCAAAATAAGCAAAAAAATCACAAGGTTCTATAGACTCATTCCTTTGAACAATCCAGAAATGTATGCTCAATTTGAACCACTTCTTAGTTATAGATGTCCTTAGCAGTATCGTATGTTCTTCAATACCGAGGTCTAGTAAACAAAGCATCTTTTTAGGTACATCCTAGGATCAAAATAAAACCCCCACCCATCTTCAAACATCAAAACCAAAATCATCTCATCATCAACTCTTCGAAATTCTTGAAAAAATCCTTTATGTTAAACTTTGGGAAAATCATTTGAAATCAATCCAAAATCACCTTGTTTGATTGAATGTGTTTAGATGCATATTTCTCCACATATTTGATCAAATTATCAAAACTAGTGAGCAAATTCATCCCTCGATAAGATCCAACATTTAGGGATTTAAGAGTTCATTATCAAAATCATCTTGTTTGGATAGGAGTGTTTAAATAAATCCTTCTTCTCACACCTAGAAAAATTAGCATCTTGTGAATGATTTAACTCTCGAACAACATCCAACCTCTTAGAGTTCATGAATTCACCAAAATCCAAATCCAAAACAAATCAATCCTAAATCAAGTCCTAAGGTTTAACATACCCTTCAATATTTTCTCAAGAAATCCAATTATCCATCAAAGCATCCATATAATTATCATCCTTTGATCTTAGCATCATCCTAAATTTTTCTCTTTTGTGCCTAAAGATATATCAATCCAAAGAATTAGAGATTCATCTCCCATATTCTTAAAAAAATTGATCCCTGTTTTATGGTGCAGACTAGATCTCAACACAAGAAGAACATGGAAGTTGACAAAGAAACACCCACTTCAAGTGACCTAAGCCAAACAAACTCCAAAATGAATCTCGTTGAATCAAGCAATCCTTTGACTAACTTTCTCTCATCATCACAAAATCCACAAGAGGAAAGCCAAGAAGAGAATCTTACCTTTGGGATGTCACATGAAGAAATCATCGAAATGATCCAAAATCTGGAGAACCATAAGATCATCAATATCATGATGAGGCTTAACCCTTCACTATACATGCTCGAACTAGCAAAACAAGGGGCCAAATTACCTTCTAATTTCGACGTGAGGTCTATAGTGGAACCATCTTTGGAGGTCATGCCTCCAATTTCATCCACACTCCCCATCTCATCTACACTCCCATCCCAAAGCATCACTCAAAACATCCCGCAAATCACATATTTTGCTCCAACTCAACCTAATGTTAATAAGGGAAGTGCATTTATTAATTCCATTCAAACAAACCCCCTAGTCAATAATCAAGACTTGGATGCAAACAACATTTTGGAACAAAACATACCCCAAAATCCATTACATAAGTATCCTATCACTTTCCATGATCCTAATGATCCATCGACATCATTCTTTCATGCAACACCCCAAACCTCTCTCCTCGTAACTTTGCAAGGAGAAGGTGACATGTTCGGGCCTAGGGGAATTTTTGACACCACATCATTTCCTCAAGAGATCACATCCCTCACATTTTCGCCTCTTCCACCATTACCACCATTATCCACATCACTACTTGGCTTGGAACTCCCACCTTTACCAAATATCAATCAAAATCAAACCAACATCCCAAACACCAATCAAAACATCATGCCAAACTTTCAAAACTTGTCATTGATATCGCAACAACAAATGACAAATAATAAACAATCACGACATCATCAACCACCCCCCTAACATCTCAAAGCATGGGATCTCAAGGAACAACCACATCTATCACACCATTCACAACTCAAACCACCAACATAACATCATCACTCACCACCACCACAAGCACCATTCTGAATCCACCACCACCCCCACCACCACCAATCTCCAATATATCAAGCCAATAAAACATGGTATTACAAGCAGCTTAGCAAGCTACTTATCAAAAGGCATTCCTACAAGTACAAAAGAAAAAATTCACGCAAATAGCTGTGCAATAGGCTGCATAATTAGCTGCTCAATAAGCCACTCAAGCAGCACAAGATGCTCAAGCTGTCCAAATCACACAACAAGCATAGTAGTTTGTACAAGCAGAAGCCTTATTAAAACAACAATAACAAAAAGTTGCTCAAGCTGCACAAGCACAAGCACAATCAACACAAGCACAAGCACAAGCTCAAGCTCAAGCTTAGGCACAAGCCCAATATCAAGCACAACAAGCATAGGCACAAGTATAGTTTCTTGCAAAAAAAAGAAGCAAAACTACAAGCATATTAGCAAGAAATAATACAATACCAAGAGCAAAAATAAGCAACCAAACAACAAGCATTGTTGGTGCAACAACAAGCACAACAACAGGCTCAACAACATGCAATCTTAGCATAGCAACAACAAGACCAGCAACAAGCATTCTTTATACAATAGCAAGTGCAAGCATACATGGCTTAGTAGAATGTGTAGATACCACCAATCAACACATCAACCAATCCACCCATCACATACACAAGTGAACCACCTTAGAACACTTTCATCTCACCTCCTAATCTGCAAAACAATGTGACAACACAAATCAGGTTTCTCTTGCAACAAGTGCTCAATCTTCAATCATGGCGAACCACAAGAACATCTAATAACTTGTGTCCTTATCAATTCAATAGGAGCCTTGTGATGAAACCATTCCTGAAGGGATTTGATATCCCCAAGTTTGACAAGTACTGTGGGACATGAAACCCTGAAGATCACATTAGGGAATTCCAGGTTCATTGCATGGAGGTCGTGTATGACGATACCTATATGATATGGCCATTTCCTAGGAGTATGGTGGGACATGCTATGGAATGGTTCTCTCGCCTACCTACAGGCATCAAGACATTCCAATAAATCATAAAACACATTCATTAAAAAATACGTATGCAATATCACCATGGATGTTAGTCTAGAGGAACTCTCAGCTCTGAAACAAGGTAAGAATGAATCATTCACTTCATTCCTACAACGATGGCGATCCAAGGCCAATCAAAGCAAATGGGTCATGCCAGAGGAACAAAAAGTATGCACCATTATATCCAACGTTGACGGCCTCTTGGAATTCCATCTCAAGGTCCAAGGGATCACCACGTACGATCAGTTGATTTCCAAGGTGCTCAACATCAAACGAGCCCTTATAACACAACCAGGAGCATCAACTTCATATCTTGAACAATAGAATAATCGCCCACCCACCAATTACAATGAAAAACCTTGTACATGGGAAAGAAACAAAAATGTTACCAACAATGGTGTTGTCGATGCAAAAGATGTCATTAGTGCCCCTCAGCAGAACACACCCACACCTCAACAATGAATCCAAAACCATCATCAAGTGAACACAATAACACAAAAACCCAAAAACCAAGCAATCAATAATGTCAATGACCAAAGAGGACCTCCCTAGTGAAACAAGAACTTCACCAAGTAAAAGTACACCACTCTTGGGGAACCACTTGAAGTCATCATGAAGAAATTACTAAACGAAAACCTCATCAAGATTCCCACCTACAAGAACTACCAAGAACTAGATGTTAAACCTCCATGGTACAATGAAAATCAGCTCTGCGATTTCAAAAAAATCAAAGGGCACACTACAAATAGTTGCATGAGACTAAAGAACATAGTCTAAGATCTCATTGATCAAAGAATTATAAATGTGGAACAACCAACAGGGAATAAAAATCTCAAAATATATACGAATCTGATGCCTAACTATAACAATAAAGGGAACAATAATGTCGATAAGGGAAAAGGAACCTTCAAAAACATGAATCATGTGTATGAAACTATCGTTGCCTCCCTAGATGAATACTGCACAATAATCACTATCAAAGGAGCTCAAGCTGGTTATGGAGTCACCACAAGAGGCGGAAAAGTTACTATCGCAGGATCATCCCAACCAAACAAAATTTTTATATCCAATTCAGGATCCATTCCCAATGGGTACAATGTCCTTGATCAGCTAAAAATAATGCCAATTCAGATTTTCATCATGGAGTTATTGAAAATCTCATCCACCCATAAGAAATCCTTAAGGAAGCATTGGCTTCATCCACTGTCCTCGCAGATCTTGATGCAGAACAATTCCAAGCTATGGTCAGGAATATCATTACCCTGAACCTCCTTACATTCTCCAACTAGGACTTTCCCTCTCAACCATCTCATAACCATGCACTCCACTTAGAATTCCTAGTGCAAAAAAGTAAAGTTAAGCGAGTCTTGGTGGATGGAGGTATAGGCTTGAATATTTGTTCCCTCAAGCTCATTAAACAGTTAAAAATATTAGACGATTCCATCGAAAAAGGAAAGTGTATTACAATTAGAGCATATGATGATCAAGAAAGAGTGTCCCAAGGCACAATCAAAATCCCTATTCAAGTAGGGCACTCTATCATGGAAACCACCTATCAGTTCCTAGACCTCGACTTACCCCATAACATTCTCCTAGGACATCCAGGGATCCACACAATGCAAGCAGTAGCATCAACTTTCCATCAATGTGTCAAATTCACATATGAAGGACAAGAGGTCACCGTCCATGGAGATCCTGAACCATTATCCTACTGCAAGAACCTTGAGGAAATATACTACAAAATCCCTTAAGTGCCTAAAATTGATGAAGGCCCATCAACACCGTACATTGATCCAGCCACTCTTGCTTCCACTTTTGTGATAGAGACACCCACCACTCCTACCATCCCCACCATTCTGACATCAAATTCATCATCTAAGATAATTGTTGCAAAAACTACATGATTGCAAAAAATACTTTTGTGGTAGGAGTGTTACCACAATCTCCTAGATCACAAGGACGTTTGCAAGAAAATGAAGCCTCCACATCTCAAACATCCCCTAAAGACTATACCAACTTCAGAAGTTGGGGAGATCTTAGTCAAGAATTCATAGAGGATGACCCATCTCATCTCCTATATCAAGATGATAGACCTGTAGCCAATTTACCAATGGATAATAGAAGAAAAGGTTTGCAAATGATGCTCACAATGGGCTATGATAGAAACCAGAGACTTGGACAAAATGACAATGGGCTCACAATACCTATCATTCTGGAGGAGTGAATAAGAAATATTGGCATCATATGTACCCCTTCGAGTATAACCATACATGGCCAAAGTCCTCCAGTTAGAAAGGTCAATAGTCCTCCTTAGTTATCTGTAGTTGAACTTTTCTTACCCATATCTACAAGTAGATTCATAGACAACTTCACATTTGAGATAACTAACGTTTTTAGTAGTAGTGATGATGAGGATCCCATATCCAACCTACCTAGGCTCTTCAAGGATACCACCCTTCTCATGATTAGCACCTTATCCTTTGAGTCAGACCATCAAAATCATGAATCCTCCTAGTTTACCCCCAACTCATTGATTATGACCAACGAGGACCACCAATTCTTGACACATTCAAAAATGATGAGGCACTCTCAGAATTCATGGGACTACAGGATAAAATTCCATGTGGGGATCACAAAGTAGGATTCATCATTGAGCTAGATGCATAGGCCTATTATGGGGAAACAATTGAATCCCTTAATCATAAAAGTGAAACTAAAAATAATATCTAAGTCCTTGAGTGAAAACCACAATGTGGAACTCTCCAACACGAAAAAATTAAAAAGAAAGGACACATCCAATGGTGAAAAACTCTCTAAGGCTCCTAAGGATGGGGGATTCAATCTTCCTTTCAGAGCTCTTCATCAAGAAAAATCAACAGTACTAGCAGAAAAGTGTAATCTAGTTAATCTAGGAACAGAGGAGACCCCACACATCACATTCTATGTGGAATCATTACTAGTAGAAGAACAGGAACTCCTAGTAGCCTTCTTAAGAGAAAGACAAGTTAACTTTGCATGGAGCTAAACAGACATGCCAGGGCTCTATCCAGAAATTGTAGTTCATCATCTAGCAGTATATCCTAAAGCAAAGTCCATTAGACAAAAGCTCAGAAAAATGCACCCTCAGATCACCCTGTTAGTCAAATTGGAACTAAAGAAGCTATTAGATGCAGGATTTATTTGACCGATGGATTATCTAGAATGGGTGTCAAACCTGGTGCCTATCTCAAAACCTGATGGGGGAATCTGAATCTGTACATATTTTAGGGACTTAAAAAAAGCATGTCCAAAAGATGATTTCCCGTTGCCCAACATTGACATGATCGTAGACATGACGGTGGGACACGAAATGCTTTCCTTGATGGACGATTTCTCAAGATACAACTAGATAATGATTGCTAAAGAAGACCAACATAAAATGACTTTCACTTGTCCATGGTGGACTTACTACTGGAATATGATGCCATTTGGCTTGAAGAATGCAGGAGCAACATACCAAAGAGCCATGAAATTAATCATCCATGACATGATCCATAAAAATGTCGAAGATTATGTCGATGACATACTAGCCAAATCCAAAAAGAGGAATGATCACATAGAAACTTTGAGTACTATTTTCGACAGGCTGGAGGAATACAAGGTCCGATTAAATCCAAAAAAGTGCATCTTCGACATACAATCAGGAAAGTTTCTAGGATACATAGTATCAATGAGAGCTATTGAGGTAGATCCAACAAAGGTAAAAGAAATCCTTGAGATGGAGGCACCCAAAACATTGAAACAATTGAGTGGTCTCCAAGGTAGGCTTCAGTCCATGCAAAGGTTCATAGCACAACTGGCAGATAAACAGAATCCATACTCTCACCTACTTCACAAGGGAGTAGTGTACAAATGGGATAACAAGTGTGAAGAAGACTTCAATAAGATAAAATAATATCTACTTACACCACCCATCCTAATGCCACCAATCCCAAGAAAACCATCAGTTCTCTATGTGTCAGCAACAACAATAGCCCTTGGTGCTCTCCTAGCTTAGCACGACGAAAAATAAATAGAAAGGGCCATCTATTATATCGACAAAAAAATGGTTGGGAATGAGCTAAACTACTCATTCATTGAAAAATAATGTTTAGCAGTAGTGTTTGGTTCACAGAAGTTTAGACATTACATGTTGGCACACAAAATAAAACTCATCACCAAAATCAACCCTCTTAAGTACTTACTATCAAAGGAAATGCTGACTAGCAGAATGGATAAATGGGTCATGATACTATCAGAGTATGACATTGAATATGTAGAGCAGAAAGAAATTAAAGGCCAAGTCATTGCAAATCAGCTTGTAGAAGCACCAATATATTCAAAGAATCTTCTCATTTCATATTTCCTAGAAGAATCTATCTTCAACCTCAACATAGCCAACCAATGGAAACTTTACTTTGATGGCTCATACATGCAACATGGATCAGGAGTCGATGTCTTCTTTATCACCCCACAAGGGGACTGCATACCAAGGTCCTATAAATTTGCATTCCCCTGCACCAACAACATAGCAGAATACAAGGCTTTAACCATAAGTATCAGAATAGTAGTGTAGTGGCACATCATGGCCCTCAAAGTATATGGAGACTCTCATTTGATAATAAACCAAGTGAATGGTGAATACAAAACTAAGGATGATAAGCTTGCTCCATACAAGAAACTAGTGGAGACTCTCAACGAATCCTTTATCGAGATCACATTTGAGCAGATTCCTAAAGCAAACAATAGAGTAGCAGATTCCAAGGCAACAATTGGATCCCTAGTAGGCATTCCTTGCAACGTTCTAAAACATGAATTCTTAGTAGAACAGATTCTTGTGCCCGCATTCGAGGTACCAGAATCAGAATTTGTGTGTGAAATCGTTGGTCCTAGTGATCCTTGGTACCATGACATTTATACCTACCTATGAATAGGAGTCATACCAGCCAATTTACCTTCAACCTTAAAACAAACCTTTGTAAAAAAGGCATCCTAATTCATCATCCTAGGAAATACCTTCTACCGTAGAATCATAGAGGGAACCTTACTATGTTGTTTAAATGCTGAGGAGGCATTGATTGCTTTAACCGAAGTACATAATGACATTTTTAGTTCACACTCAAGTGGAATGACCCTAGCCAAGAAATTGCTAAGGATGGGGTATTATTGGCCTACAATGGAAAGAGAAGCACATGACTATGTCAAAAGGTGTCTACAATGTTAGCAGCATGGGGACCTCATCCATACTCCAGCTCAAGAACTTCATCCCATCATCACACCATGGCCCTTTTCACAGTGGAGACTCGATCTCATTGGAAAAATCACTCCCACTTCATCTAATGGCCACATGTTCATCATAACCACCACTGAGTACTTTAACAAGTGGGTGGAAGCCATACCCATGATGTATATAGCTGAGAAGAAGATATCAAAGTTCATCCTGAACTATCTCATTTTCTGCTATGGTGTCCCATAAGCCATTATCTCAGATAATGGGACACCATTCAAAAATTAGGATGTCTGCAACTTATGTGAAAAATTCAAAATACAACATTTCTTCTCCACCCCATGCTATCCCCAAGGTAATGGCCAAGTAGAAGCCACAAATAAAACCATTTTAAAGATCCTCATGAAAACAGTCAATGATGCAGGTCATGACTGGCATCTATAGCTCAATCCCGCCCTCTGAGCCTACCAAACCAGTATCCGCACACTTAGCAGTGCCACCCCCTTCTCCCTGGTCTATGGATCAGAAGCAATACTCCCCATTGAGATCAAGCTCCTGTCACTAAGAATATCACTGGAAAACCTCATCACAGATGAAGAGTACCAAGTATCAAGACTAAATGAGCTAGAGCTATTGGATGAGTGGCATATAGACACTTTAAATCATTTGCAAGTCTATCAAAATAGACTCAAGAGGAGCTATAACAAGAAAATTAGAAGCATAACATTCCAAGTTAGAGAATTGGTACTAAAGGAGAATCAGAAGAACATCCCAAATCCAAACAACAAAGGAAAATTTGAACCCAATTGGTTGGGGCCATTTGTTATCACAACAAGCTATAAGTCAGGGGCATATCAGTTATCAACACCCGAAGGTGAACCTCTACAAGAGCCCATGAACAACTCTCATCTCAAAAATTTTTATGCCTAATCTTTCAAGGTATAAAACCCAAAAAATAAAAAAAATAGAAAATGTCCTAAAAAAATGGTTACCTTGGAAAAAACCTGGCAAACAGGCATCTTGGTGACAATGCAAAAAAAATTCAAAAAGCAAAAAATCAAAAACAAAATAAAAAAAAGGATAAAAAAAATAGTAAAGAGAAAAATTGTCCTTTAGTGAAAACCACTTCGGTGGCACTTTAGACAAGTACCTTGGTGAAAACCTGGAAAATAGGTGCCTTGTGTAAATAAGCACTTTCCATCCACTAGGATCTTTATGACTTATTCTGCATCATCCATCCATTACATTTCCATCATCCATCACATTCGAATCTTCATCAATCACTCATCCATCCACATCCGCACCATAGCTTGGTCCTATGTTCGTATGATGATCCCTCCTAGTACTACTTGACCCATCCTCAAGGTCAGTTTTTCCTTCCTTTATCAGAGTATTCTATTACATCACACTAGGGGCATGTTCTCATCAGATCAGATTCGTGTATATTCTTGAAATCCTAAAATCAGAAAATTCAAAAACATCAAAACATCAGAAAACCCAAAAACATCAGAAAATCACAAAATCTAAAAACATTCAAAACTTATCAAAATCCCAAAAATAAGTCAAAAAGATAGTCAAAAAGTCAAAAATAGAGTTTTCTTGTCGAACTATGGGTCTCTGAGCCTTGAACGTAGGCAAGGTTGATCTTTGATCATCCCCCAAGACACTTAGGTTGGTCCTTTAGGAGTCCGTCAGAATAAACTGACATTTCATCATATATATCTTCATCTGTAAATCAGTCAAGTTGTCATTCAAACTACGTGGTCTCTACGTCTATAACATAGGCAAGGCTAATCTATTGATCAGCCCCCGAGGCCCCTAGGATAGCTCCTTAGGTTAGTCTCTTGGTCAAAATCTCATAAAACCCCAAAACATTGAAAAATCAAAAATCAAAACATTTGAAAATCTTGAAAAGTACCAAAAACAGTCTCAAAACATTGCAAAACTCCAAAAAAATCCAAAAATTTGAAAAAAATCCATCCGTCTCATTTTGCTTACTTTCGCAATAAACACCACTCATAATAAATGATCGCCATCCTCAACCTTTGGTAAAATAGTCAGAAACAAGTCTAGCAGGTTAAAAGTGAAAACTCAAAATGTCAAGTCTTAGGTTTAGGTCAGTACATAAACAAGTTGGTGAACTCTTTGTGTTAATAACCTATCATACACTCAGTCCCATATCAATCATTTGATAACATCATGTCCTAGGATGTATCCTTCCTACAAAGGAAATTATTTATCACAAAGAACACTTTGGATAAACGAAATGATGTGCCTCCATCCACTAACATTTCCTAGGATGCATCCTTCCTACAATGGGCATTATCTTTTGGCAATAGTTTCGGTTCTTATCCTTGAAAACATATTCCCTTTTGGTTATCAGTATTGCAGAACATCAGGTTGTTTTTTTACTTTATCTTTTTCTTTTGACTTATCTTATTGCGCTCATTCCAAGGACCTCTCAATGATATCCGAATAGAGGATTTATAGAAATAGGAATGGGGAAATGATCATTATCTTTTGTCTACTGTGCTTTCTGGAAGTTCTTGTAATATAACTTGGTGAATACTTGCTTTGCTAGAAATGTGTGGAGGGTGGTTTGGATAGCTTGTTGAATATTGCATTGATAGGTTATACCTTTCCATGTTTTGGTTTGAGATGTTTAAAACTTCTAAAGTGCATCCTAGCAAGGTTTCTGTATGTCAGGTGTGAACAAGAATACTCCTATATGTTTGTCAAGTCAAAGTACATCACACTAGGTACAATTCCATCCTGGTTCTCTATACCTTGATGCATCGTACCACGTGTGTTATCAAACATAAGAAAATTGGCCCTTTGAAAATCCCAACTCCTCGACAAGTAGTCAACATCATTTTCATATTCATCATCTTATGTCTTGTTGAAATGTCTTCTTCTCTTTCATCCCTTCCTGCTCATCACACTAACAAGGTGCTATGATAGTTAATCATCATCATCATCATCATCATCATCGATCCTGCATCCACAAATCATTAGCATATTGCATAAACATATCATATAGGAAACACATGCATTGCATTTTCATCATCATATAAACATGTTATTATAAGCATTTTCCATAAATAAGCACATCCATTTTTCACCACATTACATCCCTTTCTCATCACATTACATCCACTTTTTCCATCACATTGCATTCATCACATAAACCATCGCATAACATTCATTTGCATAAACATTTCATAATACCATCTACTGCATAATCAAACATAATAGGTACAAGAACATTATAGATAATCCATCGCATTATAAGCATACATATTCATATCACATAAACATCATAAAGTCATCTCCCACATTACATTCATTTTTCATAAAGCATCATCATACCACTTTGCATTAAGATATCATTTCATATATTACATCACATCACAATAAATGCATCACATACATCTCACAGTCATTTAATGTGTTTAGGATAATATATATTTGTTATTCTAAGCATCTTAAAAACCATCTCATTTACATCATCAAGATATATCATATAAAGCACGACCATTGCATTTACTTTGCATTATATCATCCATTAGTCATCCATATCATATAGAACACCTCATAAATAACCACATCGCAATAATTTCTGCATCTCATTGCATAAATCATTCCATACAATTATAAGCATAATAGGAACATAAAAATCCATTACATTGAAAGTGTACATCCATCCATAATCATTTTATATAAGCATGATTCACATATCATTTTGCGTATACACCATAGCTCATCTCCATATCATTTTGCATATTACATTTCATATCACATATCATATCATTTACATCAACATAAATAAATCATCATATAGATTACATCATCATCCATCCATATTACATATCATATAATTCCATTTGCATATCATGAATAAACAACATAATATAAGACCTATTAATAATGCATACATCATAAAAAAGAAATGCATCCATATATACATCACATCACACCATAACATGATTGCATAGCATATAGAAATAGAACCATCCATAAATGCATAAATAAATGATACACATCACATCATATCAAAATCATAATTTCATATATATATATATATATCATCATCGGGTAACTGCCATATACTTACAAAATAATTAGATTACTGTACATGTCTGTCAATGAGTACAAAAAGGCCCAACAAGCTATAAAAAATGAGCCCATATGGCATGAAAAATATCATCTCGATCAAAGTGAGGTCTACCCATCCTATCTATTGCCCTCGCCCCTATCACCATGACCCTCTACTAGTCTGTGGCTAGTTCGCTGTGAGTAATTTGGGGCCCACTTTGCTCTGGGTATGACCTGATGATAATGCATATGATAATAGTCCGCCTCCTAGACAACCTCCCTATAAGAGTGAAGGGAGACTGTGCTCTAAGAGAAGGAGGCTGCCATGCTCTCCAATTGTTATCTTCGGTCCATCTTTGCAGCCGCCTGTAGCTCTGCAGCCTACCTCTGCAAAATGGCCTGGTCTCCCTCAACCTTGGCCTGATCCCTCTCCACTGTCACGGTCTGAACCTGGGCCTACAATTGTGCAATTAGTGCATCTCCAAGATTTGGCTGCCCTATTGGCTATGCTCGTGTAGGCTACACGTGAGGTTGATCCTCACCCTCAGCTTGTGGTGGTGCATCTGCCTGATCCTACTACCTGGTTGGTACCTGCTCCTGGTCTTGCATCTGAACATCACCCTGGATTGGCTGAACTGGAGCCCTGATCGGTTGATCCTACCACACACCATATCTTCATCCTCATCTTCCCCCTCTACCCCTTGATCTCTGCCAAGTGGAGGGTGCTCCTGGAACTATCAACCGTAGCGGTGGCCAAAACCAATCTCTGTAGGCTTGTGTCACGCTTGGATCTGCGGGTCCCTTATCATATACCCAAGGCCAGGCCACCAATTGTCTAAATTTGTGTACTGTCTCAGAAATAGGAATGTATCACCCCCACAAACCCTATGATATAGTGTGAGAAAATATGGCCATGTAGTCACCATCTAGCTGGTCCTGTGCCTCACCAAACTGATGTTGGACTTGCCCTGGTAGGTATCTCTCCACCATAGTATGCTCCCACCCTTGCATAAAGCAGTCCTAGCGAGTAAAGATCTGGTCTGCATCGTTGGCCCATCTAGGGTGACCAAGGTATGGGTGCCATGTAAAACTTGCATCTCATCTAGGACCCTCCTCCAGTGAGGAATCATGTGCTCACCCGTGTGTGTAAAGGAAACGCCACCTCTATAACGCCACACTAGGGGATCATCAGGCTCCATCGACACTACAATGAATTGTGGCCAAAGAACGGCGATGTGCTCCCAAGTTCACACGTGGAGAAGTGTAACACCTACTTTGAGTGCTTTGTCATCAAGGTAGATGTACTCATGTAATTCCTTGTAGAGCGAGGCTAGAATAATAGGCCCCCATGCAAAACGAATTGGTTTGTCACAAACCATCTGCTCCCAGTAGAGCCCCTAGCCAGGACTGAAGTATCGACCTCGTCAATCCAGGGAAATAAGACCTGAGATGATTGCTGCAACCACTAGATGAAATAGTGATGTGAGTGTCCTATGGTGCTCTAGCTCTATCTAGCCTCGCATAACACAACTTCATCTGTGGTGAGGATTGAATGATAGGCATCCCATCCGGAATCCATATTGAAAATAACATGCCACCCATGAATTGACAATCTTTAAGGACTCACCACACATCCTCCAAGGTGATGGTGGCCTCACCAGTAGGAAGGTGGAAGGACGAGGTCTCACTATGCCATCTCTCAGAAAGCACTAACATCATCCCACGGTGGGTCTACGCGGGCACTACGTATGCAATATACCACATTCCCATGTCCCACAGCCAATCTTGCTCCCTATCGCTAAGGTCTCGTAGGTAACTAAAGATCTCCCATGATCTGTGCTCCTAAGAATAGAGCTCCCTCACCATGTCCTGCATCAGGAATGGTCACCATGTTAAATTTTTGAAAAATTTCATTCCGAGCATCCAAAAAACCATCCCAGCATTGCTATTTGTGAAGGCATCGTAGTTTGAAATTTGCAAACTGCAACACTAGAGCGCTAAACTCTAAAAGAGCACCACCATGGTGCACTTTTCTACCGAGCGGCGTAGTTTGGGAAGATTATAGTTTAAAAGAGAACCGCCGCATTGCACTTTAAAATGACCCCACTGGCCATAACATGATCGTCGAAGTTTGAAGTTTGTTTCCAAACTCCAAACTCCATCGTCACGGCATAGTCTGCGATGGTGAGCTAGTTTGGAACACTGAGTAGTGCAATTTTTTTTTTAGCGGCGCTATATGGCACCCCTGCAGAAGAACTAAGTTTAAAAGCATTAAATGAACACGAAAAATGAAAAAAAACCATGGATCACTTATCGGTGCCCCAATGCCGAGTGGTCACTGGTATGTCTAGACTCGATCGAAAATGTGCATCAAGAGCTATTGTTGCCCCATCTTGTCAGAATGTAAAAGCTCAAATCTCAAAATTGCTAAAGGGCTGTGTGAAAATGAATTGAAAGTGACCCCTTGGAGCCCTTTTTAAGCTTGAAAATTAGGGTTTTTTCACCCTGATTGGCTATCCTACTAGGGTTTTGAACTCTTGAACTTGTTTTTTCTAGTTGAGGCATGTTTTACGTCATATTATTGAGTTTTGACACATTTTTGGCCTCCTGGAGCCTTTCTGGACATGTCGGGCACCTTGTCCTCTTTTTTCGCGAGATCACCCAAAAATCAAAATTTTCATCTAATCTCTTGAGGGGGAAGTATGGTAGCATGTTTTCTCTTGCTGGGAAGCAATGGGGTAGGATTTTGAAAATGATTTTTTTTGGCTTTGATCGAGACCGTTTATTCTTTGAACCAACACAACAAGTGCATTACTTTAAAGAGGGGAAAAATGTAGACACATAAAATGTACTGATTGACATTGGACATCTGATCTTGACCACTAACATCATTTCATCCTAAATCATCCTTTAGTCTAATCATTTAATCAAATGCCTTTATTTTATTAAACTCATCAATATTCCTCTCTTAATTAAATAAATCAATTATCTAATTAAGTCATCCTTTCTCGATAATTGAATTAACCAGTCTGATCTAATTATCCTTATTTAATTAAATAATTAATTTTATTTGATTAAATCTCTAAATTCTATCTATTAAATTAAATAAATTAAAACCTTATTTAGTTTAATCTAACATCACCTCTTTTAATTAAATAAATCAAAAGTCCTTATTTAATTAATCCTTTATCATATGAACTTCTCATATTTGATTTAAATAAATCCATAAATTTAAGTCAAATAGGTCACATCATTTAATCCCTTCATTAAATTAATTAACCTTGATTAATTTAATCTCCTCATGTCCCATCCTCCATCTTTTACCACTTGCACATGAAAATAGAGTTATTTGATTTATTAAATCTCTATTTTCTTCAACAAGGCATCTTTAAGGAATATTCCTCAAGTTTGAATTCAAAATCCAAGTGGACTTTGTTCTTCCAACAAGGCATTTACTCCTCTTACAAAGTCCTTTTTCCTTGAGCTAAGTGGCATTCAATGCACCTTCTTTCCCTCTTACATGTCATTTCAACAAATTCAAAATTCAAATATATCCATTTATTGACACATTCTTCAAAACTTGCACATCCTCCATCCACTCACAAGTTGACAAGTGGCACTTTTCCATTGGCTAATTCTTAGTCCCACATTGCTCCATTTTGGACATTCTTCCATCTTCTCATTCTATAAATAAGAGGCTAATCTCCTCATTTCATCATCCACAATTTGAGTAAACTTACTATGCTCAAATATTTAGCAATCTTCATCCATATTTTCAAATTTGTAGCTAGGTTATGCAGATTTTTATCTTGAAGCACCCATCACTCTTCATCAAAGTGGATCACATTATTCATCACACCATCAAAGCTAGCATTGGATTTGGGAAAGGTCCAATTTTCACATAAAATTGGCATCGATTCCCCCATGGGATCAAGAGTTTGCATTGTCTTCGATAGGATTTAGCTTGCTTTCTTATTCTTTCATCTCATACTTGCTTTATTTCCTATTTTAAGCTTTGCTAATGGATTTCATGGGGAATCCTTGTTCTTGCATATGATCTCCTAATGTGTTATGTTGTTGTGTTTTGCAGGTTTTTGGATTGGGGTTCAACAATCATATCTATCTTGAGTAAGTTCATGCACATATAAGATTTATTCTGTCATCAAATTATCCACAGACATGATCAATTAAAATCCCAGGAGTGGGCATGTTATTGATTATGCTAGCTATGTAAAGAGGACCATCAGGTGCATGTTTGATTATTTCCTTTGAAGAGAAAGTAATGTCAATGGGAATTATGTTTTTTTGTTTATGAGGCTTGATGTCGATCACTCATATTAATAGGACTTTGGTCATTAGAATCCTTAGGATTTTGTTCATCACTATCCATAGGATTTTGTTCATTATTGCTCATGTTTTCATCATTTGTGTCAATGTTCATCACATCGGGCTTAGTTTCACTAACCTTAACAAATGAAGTATTATGGTTGGGCACGGGATGGTAAAGATTTGCAAGTTTTGGTTGGGAGGAGCTATAGAATTATTACCTTTGTCATTCACACCTCGAATTTGGATATGATTAGAATCAATGAGGTCTTTCACAAGATGTAAATAAGATGCTTGCAATGTTCTGTATCATGTCCTTTTTGTTGGTGATACGCACAATACACATTGTGTCTAAAGCTCATAAGTAACAACTTGCTAGGGCCAATAGGTCAAATGAGAGGTAAGGTAAGCATGTTCTTATTTATTAGCCGATTCATGATGTTGTGAAGTGTGTTGAGTAAGGGTGTAAATTATCTTTGCAAATCCCCAGAGATATAAGGATTATTCTTCTTTATAGTAGCTACTTGAGTATCAACTTTTTGGGTAGGTTGGGAGGTGGAATTTAGTTGAAGAAACCTTTATTTTTTCTTCTAAAAGGCTAGTAGGTGTTTTGGTTTGAAGCTTCAGACTTTTTAGGATGGGTAGAGATGGTTTTCGATTCACTACTACCTACAAAATTCTAATAGTCTTGAAGGGTAGTGCATAGATGCATGAAGGAAGGGAATTTCATCACGGTAAGCTTGTCTCTTATCTTACTTTGCAAATTTTCTATGAACATATTTTGAAGGTGGGAATCGAGAATCTTCACATTGATTTGGGAATAAAGCGATTGGTAAAATGAAATAAAGTTAGTGACTTTTTCACCCTCATTTTGCCTACATCTCATCAAATTAGCTAATATCATTTCAGGAACCACATGCATTTGGAAATGGTTAATAAAGGCCTCAACCAATTCATTGAATGAACAAATTGATTTATTTGGTTATGCAGAAAGCCAATCCAAGGCACTGTCTTTCAAGGATTGGGGAAAATCTTAGCCAAAAGTTTGTATTCAAGGATAAAGTCACTACACAAAGTAGTAAAGGAATTACCATGATTAGCATGATCTCCCTTTCCTCTATATTTATCAAATCAAGGGATCTCTATACCTTGTGGCACCAAAGTTCTCAATATCTCCAAAGATAGTGGGTTGCTTTTGACATAGTATGAAGGTGGACCATTTTGATTTTGATTTATAGTGGAAACTTGATGTTGTATGGATGAAAGGATTTGTAAAAGGTGGTTAATGATAGGTTCATTACATGTGGTTTGAGATGGAGGTTAATATGGTGGTGGTGTGTATGTGTTGGAAGGACCAGTGAATGGATTGCTTAGGAAAGGAGATATAAGACTAGATGCCACATAGGTATAAGGAGCACTAGTGGAAATGTTTGAGGTAGGAAGGATATTACTAGTTGGTTGCATTGTTGTGGTCACTTGATGATTTGTAAAGGTTCGAATGGATGTTATGGTTGAAGGGGGAGGAGTTTGATTTCCTCCTTGGCTTTGCATATTGTTTGAAGCTTGAGCACCATCAGTAGTGGAAGGAAGATGTTTTCCAAAGATGTGAACTATGTTACACACAACTTCTAGTCCTTCATCACTTTCCATCATGTGGTGAATATTATCTATGACAGGTATAACAGTGTTTGAAATGTTTTCAATACTCACACTATCTTGTAAACGGGCTAGGTCTTCATGCATTTTCATTATGTTTTCTTGAGGGATATGATCAACCATTGTTTGAAAACTCGACATAGAACTTGTAGGCAAGGTAGGAATAGAAAAAGAGGTATCAAAGGTATGGTCCATACCTAGTGAACTAATACCAACACTAGTAGTAAGAGAGCTTGATAACCCATGATCCACAATGAGTGTTTTATTGTGGGATGCCATGAGTCTCACACTTTTTTTAACCATAGTATTACTAGTAGGACACCAAGTACTACAACTCATACAAGGGAGAAACCAAAGAAAGTGCAATGAACACAATATTTTATGCTTGCAATTACACTTGAAATGAAAGAAATAGACAATTAAAGATGATTAGAAAATCTTACTAAATTTCATGACTAGCCACAATTTGTAAACATATACTATAATAAGGTTGATGTGTGTCATAATATGACTTGATTGATGTGGAGTGAAATATTTTATATTTGCATCTACTATAGATAAAAGACTTGTCAAAATATTAATATTTGTGGAACTAAGTATTTCACCATAGAAATTACTCAACGTTGTCAAGTAAAACTTTTTAGACAAGGATATAATACATATACATAACTTAAATCCAAGATAGTCATAATTTCTTTCTAATATTTAATCAAACTAATAGATAATTATACTACAATTCTTTAATATGAAGAAAAAATATTTTCCAATGATCAATAGGAAAAACTTGTACAATAATATGATCCTCTTAGACATATAATAAAAAAGGTGTAGCATCAAAATGAATCCAAATAATTATAGGAGAATTCAATTTTATCCTATCTTTCATATAAATTTTAAAAATGAATAATTCAATATTCATAATTGAAGAGTTGACAAGGAATTCAACACTACAAAACAAGAAATTTTATAAGAAATGCATTTAAAGAAGATAATACTAAAAGAATAGTAAAAACTCCATATCTTGTATTGTAATTTTTTTGGTACAAGTTTGTGAGAAATGACCTTTGAAAATCCAAGTTAAAAAAGAAAATCAATTAGAGGTAAAAAGATTCTAGTAGCAATTTGTAGCATGTATTTCAAGTTACTTGTTGATTTGTAGAGTTAACTTTCCTTTTATAGTGGTAAAACTTTTTTCAATAAATATTTTTAGCACACATTTGACATTTCTTGTTGATTTATATAGTGTGACATACTTTATATAAGATATTTGTAGAGGTGAAAAATTACACCTCATGAACAAAAAATGATTTTTTTTATATTGATGACACAAACTAATTATGTATTTTTCTTATTTAAAATTTCTCAAACCCTTGAGAGGTAGATGGATTGCTATTTTTTTATTTAGTTCTAATTATTTTTTAGTTTCCTTCTACTATTTTAATATATATGATAAAGGTTTGTCACTCATATAGATTCTCTAGAGAGGATAACTATAGGGAGCCAAATCCAAATTTTGATTAAAACTTTAGAAAGAAATCACATGTAATTTTTCTATTCCTTTCCTTAAATTTTCAATAGCCTATTTTAACGATGATGGACTTGGGAAAAAATGCATTGACCCTCTATAGTATAAACCATCTTTATAGAGTTCCAGTAAACTCTTATTGTGATAGGAATAGTATGTGAAGGGGAAATAATATATAACGAAGATCTAAACAATCTCTATAAAATTATAGCTTTCTAACCCATCTATTGTGTAAAATCATTCAAATGTAATGAATTGTTCTAATGATTTTTTATCATTTAAAATTAGAAATAATAAGTAGAAGTGAAACATTTTTCCTAGATGTTTAGATAATATGAAAATTAAATTTAAATACTAATATATTGTAAAGGTCTTATATATGAAGTTTTTATATTAATATAATGAATGTATTATTCATTGAACAATAATATTTGCATGTAGCTTAAGACAATATGCATTGTTAGTGTAGCTGTGGATCACATTCATAGTTTCATTTTAATAAAATTATTTTACTTCAAAAATGGTTATAGATAAATTTTGATGGAGTCTATGGGTAATTTAAGTAAATAAAGATATCAAATATATGCTCATAAAACATGACATTGAAAAAAATATTAGAAAAGTGGTAAACACAAAGTGTTGGTATCCTTGTCATTTTGGCACTTACTTTCTCTTTCACCCTACTTAGCTATGGCCATGTTGTCATCAAAATTCAATAGAAAATTAAAGCCTTTTCTTGTGTAGGGTAGACCATAAGCATTAAAAACATGTAAAGTGGTGATTTACAATAATAAAGGATTATTAATATTTTATTAAATAATTCATAGGTAGTATCTCCTAACAAAAAATTAGTTTAAAATGTAAGGATTGATAGTGAACACAACATAAAAAATATTTATAGGACATGTCCACTATTCTTTATATACAAGATTTATAACCATTTCTTTCAATAGTTTCCCTGTATGCCCAAAATAGGAAGGAAAATTTCATATCCACTAATTTTGATAAGCACATTTCACAAATAGAGGACCTTCTAAAGTTATGATGAATATGAATTTAAATTCTTTTTTATAAAATTGTCAAGGCCATGTTCAAAATAAGTTAATAGGAAAATAAATTAATAGATGTGTTGCAACAATCTTATAAACCATAATAATCCTTTGTAAATAAGAATGAAATGTTGAGAATAAAAACTCATACTCAATTTATTTAGATTTGCTTGCTAGTTCTCTACATATATAAATCACTAATTATGTTTTCCATATAAATGGCTAAAAGTTACACACCATCTTTACATCTTTAGAATTTGGCCAAACATTATATATTTCCTCTTAGCTTGTTACAAGATAAGTCTACTTGCACCAAAGTTTAACATCTCCATAAATTGGGAGGTATTTCCCTTGATAGTAGATTGCAATCAAGAGCAAGATGCCTTAGTTGTGGGATATAATCAAAACTATCTAGAAATCGCCCTAAAAGTGCATGTTTTCACTTAGTGAGACCTTTTTCCTAACCCAAATTTTTTGGAACAATTCCATAGGAATTATTGTTGCCCAAATATAACATTTCAAGATGTGGAAGTTGAGTTAGGATGGAATAGTTATGTTGACACAATTGTCATATAAGATTAAGCATGCCACTCAATTGATTACTAGATAAATAAAGAACTTTGAGTTGAGTACAATTAGAGAGCGAGCTTGGGATTTCTCCAGTGAGTTGGTTTTCCTGTAAGTTCAATTTTTGTAACTTCGATAGTTTTCCAAACTCAAATGGAATCACTCCTGTCAAACAATTATTTTCAAGAAAAAGTATTTTGAGTTGAGAGAGCATACCCAATTCAATAGGAATACCACCATCGAGTTTGTTGTATGACAACTCCAAGCTAATTAAAGAGGATAGGTTTCCTAGGGAGGGTGGGATTGTGCCTAAGAGGTTGTTTCCCCAAAGATAAAGTAGTTTGAGTTGAGTAAGCATACCCAATTCAATGGGAATACTACCATGAAGTCTATTTTTAGAAAGATAAAGTTTTTTGAGTTTAGTAAGCATACCCAATTTAATAGGAATACTACCATGGAGCATGTTTTCTCCCAATACCAATTTAGTTAAAGAGGATAAGTTTCCCAATGAAGGTGGGATTGTGCTTGTAAGGTTGTTTATCCCAAGATGAAGTACTTTGAGTTGAGTAAGCATACCCAATTCAATAGGAATACTACCATGAAGTATGTTTTCTCCCAATGCCAAGCCAATTAAAGATGATAGGTTTGCTAGGGAGGGTGGGATTGTACCTGTAAGGTTGTTTCTCCCAAGATAAAGTATTGTGAGTTGAGTGAGCATACTCAATTGAGTAGGAATGCCACCATGGAGCATGTTGTATGACAACTCCGAGTTGGTTAAAGAGGATAGGTTTCCTAGGGAGGGTGCGATTGCGCCTGTGAGGTTGTTTCCCCAAAGATAAAGTATTCTGAGTTGAGTAAGCATATCCAATTCAATAGGAATATTGCTATAGAGTCTATTATCATTCAAATACAACTCAGTTAAAGAGGATAGGTTTCCTAGGAAGGGTGGGATTGTGCCTGTCAATTGATTTCTTCCTAAAGAAAGGATTTCTAATCGTGAAAGAATGCCAAGCTGGGAAGGGATAGTGTTGCTCAAAAGGTTATACGACAGTCTGAGAACTTGCAAAGAGCGGCAAGATGCTAGAGTGGCGGGAATGGAGCCTTCCAATTGATTTACAGACAGTCTAAGTATTCTAAGGTGAGACAGCCTCCCTAGTTGAGGAGGAATTTGGCCTTGGAAGGTGTTATTCCTGAGAGCAAGTACTCTAAGAAAAGAGATATTGCCAAGGAAAGGAGAGATTGGTCCAAGTAAAGACATACCAGTAAGATTCAAAGAAAGCACGTGGTGATGGCGAGAATAGCAGATAATCCCAGTCCAATTGCAGAAGTAATGACGAGGAGACCAATCAAGCAAGGAATTGTGAGGGTCACGGGAGAGAGAATGCTTAAAAGCCAGGAGAGCTTCTTGTTCTTGTTCAGCAGAAGAAGAGGAACGGGAAGAATAACAAGGCAGTGCAGAGAGAAACAAGAGTAGGAGGGCAGAAACTACCAAACCCATGATCTTCATCTCTGTTCAACTCGCAGACAACTAAATGGTGTGCATGATCTCCGAAATGTGTATGTATTATAAAGCTGCGAAGGCATGTACAGTGGTCAAACGTCTCTTGTTTTTGCCCGCCACTTGCGGGACAAAGTCTAGGCTGGTAAATGGCGAAGAAGAAAAAGAGGGGGAAAAAAGGGTTTACGATAGACAGAAACAGCATTCGTGTCAATTTTAAATCATCTCAGTTTTAATTTCTACGTATTCTTGTCTAGGCTGATAGACAGAGACGTATTACATTGATATTTAAATTTAAAAAATAAAAGACAAGTTGCGGAAAGTTAGCGTGCTAACTGTTGTTTTCCAAGCACAATGTTAGACTTGATAATTAAAGCTATATAACTCTATGCTCTCCGAAATCTGATTAAGTATAAAGTGAGGAATCTTTTGTTTTTGCGGGACAAAGTCTAGGCTGGTAAATGGTTAAGAAGAAATAGAGGGGAAAATGGGAGGGAAGTGAGTTAAACTTTACAATACGACTGTTAGTTTAATTTGTATGTATTGTTGAGTAGGTCTCTTGTTTTTGGCTGATAGCTGTTCTCACGCGCACAAGACAAGTTAAGAAAATTAGTTTGCGATAGGCAGACGCGTTTTATTAAAATATAAAAATAAAAGACAAAGTTGCGAAAAGTTAGCATGCTAACTGTTCTTTTTCAAACACAATGTTAGACTATAACTAGCTATTGCACCTTGTGCAATGGGTACGCCGAAGAGGTGTGGAAGGTAAATTAGGGGAAAATTGGTTTATCTTTTTACACATTTCTCTGGTAAATGAGATCAATTGATAGGTCAGTTTGAAAATGATTTTAATATTAGTATTAATTTTTTTTAAAAAATTATTATAGAATAATATTAGTATTTTTTTTTTTCAAATTTTATGTATTAACTATTATATTATTATATAAATATTTATTATTTATGTCATTATTTTATGTATTTATTATTATATTATTTAGATTTAAAATGAGTGTACATATTTTAATTGACTAGTGTTATACAATTGGTGTACAGATTTAAGCAGGTATTATTTTTTCAAATTTTATGTATTAACTATTATATTATTATATAAATATTTATTATTTATTAATGCTATAAGAATTCCACAATACATAATGCATAAGATTTGTTGTTTCTAGATATTTGATTGTGTTTGAGTTTTTTCATCAACGTTTCAGATCACACTCAATGATCCATCATCAAGATGATAGTTTACAGTCTTTATTATTTATGTAATTATTTTATGTATTGCAACAATTTTAAGACAAATTCTACCCTGATTGAGACAGACTGGAAACTATTTCATATTAAAATTTTAAATCAAATTCTACAATCACAGTAAAATAAAATAAAATACCAGAATTTAAATACAATTAAGAAACAAACTTAACTTAATAGACTAAATCTAACTACCAGAATATTAACGTAACGAATAATTACTTCTTCAAACTGAAAGTCATCATAAATAGTAAAAAAAATGATATTGAACAAAACAGATTACGCATAATTTTGAACATAATCAGTGACAAAATTGATATTATATATAATTTAACAGAATTTTAACCAAATTAAAAGACTTTTTAATATTTGCACCAAACAATACAAACAGCCTGAATAATTTCCAACTTCAAGAAAGACTATATATACCACAACAAATTAGGCTATTTGCAAAGTAAGCCATAGTGTAGTCCTGCACCAAGACAGCCATGGAGGTGTTTAGTGAAGTTTTACTATGGGGACTTTCATGGCTCTATTTGTTCATGGATTTATATATCTTATGAGGAAAAACAGAAAGCTTCAGTAAAGAGCCTTTTATTTTCTAATCCATTGTCGTTAGCAATTTAGCCTTTTATTTTCTCATCCATTGTCGTTAGCAAATCAACCTTTTATTTTCTGAGAAAGGTTTGTAAATCAGCCTTTTATTTTCTGATCCATTGTCGTTAGCAATTCAGTTTTGTTAACTCTTTTGATTAAAGATGCCAAAAGTTCAGCACACTTTTCCATAGCAGCAACAACTAACTATTTCAGATCAACCTGTGCTTTGTTATCTTCTTTCACTTGTGCAATCAGTTTTATCTGTTTCCACTCAGTACTGTTGGATCTATTCTTATTAGTTATCATTCATGATCAGAAAAACCAAAACGAATTATTGCATGTCAAGCAACCAAGATTCCTTACATGTTTCAGGACTGTCTTAGTTAGCAAAGGACACTCGTTGTTCTAAGTCTTACTTGATCTATATGAACTGTAACTCAACAACCATCCAAATAAGAGATGAGATCTGTAGACTTTGCATTTATATCTATTAGTTTAGTTTATAAATAGTAGCAAGTTGATGTCAATCATTCACAAAGCTCTCACATCATGCAAAAGAGCTAAGGGTAGAAGAAATCCCAAATGCAGTTTTCCAGCTAATCCATGGTATGACGAAGAGTGTAAGGCAGCTAAGAGGGGTTTGAAAATTTCCGGAAAGGAACATGTAAACAAAAAATTGTATGAGAAATTAGTAAGATTAAAAAAAGAGGAATTCATGGTAATAAGAAGGAAAGAACTAATTTCTCTTAGAAGGCACAACCCGAAGGGTTTTTGGAGAGAATTGCAGCAGGCTAGAAGTAAAAATGAGAATAACATCACAGACAATCAATGGTTAGAATATGCAAAAATACTGTATGAAAGAGACCAAGAAAAAACCTTACCTCCAGCAATAAACATTAATGATAAACTTTTCACCACAAAGGATATCAAGGTTGGTATTAAAGCTTTGGCAGTGGGGAAGGCTCGGGACATCGATGGCTTACAGGCTAAATATTTGAAATGGGGTTTAGAGATCTTGGCACCACATATCAAGAAGATTTTCAATAGGATCATTCAACATGGGTTTCCAAAACATTGGACTACAAGTGTGGTTATCCCTCTTCACAAGAGCGGGGATGTCAACAATACGTCAAATTACCGCACCATAATGATTAATCCCCTTTTTGGGAAGCTCTTTGGGAGCATGGTGGAATGCAGAATCAATTGTTGGGCTAAGAAGGAAGGTAAAAGGGCGAAAGGGCAAGCTGGGTTCAGACCAAAGCATTCTACAATTGATCATTGCATCACTCTCAGACACATGGTAGAAAAAGTTTGGGATAAACAAGGTAATGAGGTTTTTTGCTATTTTGTTGACTTCAAAAAGGCTTTTGACACAGTCCCTAGAAGCAAACTTTGGGACAGAATGGAACAACTTGGAATTCCAGAAAAGTATAGGGCTACTATTCATAGGCTTTATGATCAGGTCCACGCCAAAATCAGAACAAAGGCAGGTCTTTCAGAGTGTTTTGGGAGCGACATTGGGGTCAAGCAACGCTGCCCTTTATCTCCCACCTTATTTGGGCTGTACATAGACAAGTTAGAAGAATGGTTAGACAAGAGGGGTGGTGATGGAGTGTTTTTGGCCACTTATGTGGTTAAATTGCTGCTATATGCAGATGATCTTACCTTAATGGCAAATTCAGAGAATGGTCTTCAAGAACATCTAAAAGCATTAGAGTTGTTTTGTCGGGATGTAGGGATGCAAGTGAACATCAGTAAAACCAAGGTCATGATTTTTACGCTGAAAAGAGCTAAGAAACAATTAAATTTTATGTTTGAGGGAAGCTCTTTGCAAGTGGTAAATGAATACAAATATTTGGGTCTCAATTTTTGCAGCAATCTTAGTTGGGAGACTTGTAGGGAAAAAAGAATTCAAGGAGGCTAGAAAGCCCTCTACTTGCTTCAAAATAGATGTAGATCAGCTGAGCTATGGGACTGGAAAACAAAGAAGAAATTATTTGGGTTGCTTGTCACCCTAGTAGTATTATATGGTTGTGAAGTTTGGGGCTGCAACACTTCAGCTCTAAAATGGAGGCAAATAGAAAGATTACAAAAGCACCTAATCACCAGCAATTTTAAAATAAAAAGTACAGTCCCGTATGAGATTGTTCTAGCTAAAGCGGGGGCTTTCCCAATGGAAATGGCAGCATTAATCCGTTTACTAGGTTATTTGAAGAGAATTGAGAATATGGGGGAACACCGGTGGCCCAAAATTGTGGTGGAAGAAAACTTAACTAGAAGGAAGAGCACGTGGATGAGGCAAAATGCCAAGTGGATGGAAAAATGGGGGATAAGCATGTAGGAGTGTCCAAACACTAATGTAGAAATTAAAAGGTTTGTGAAAGAGAAAGCCAAACAAATCCTATGGTCAAAACAACTTAGTAGAAAAAGAGAATATTATGTTTTGCACTTTAACCACACTTGTGATCACGGGCAAAAGTATTACATGGGGGCAGATATAAAGTGGAAGGCTAAAATGTTGACAGCCTAGTTGAGAACTAGCTCTCCTCGTTTGAGATGTGAAATGGGGAGATGGACAACACCCAAGGAGGCATGGGCTGATAGGATTTGTTGTTTCTGCTCTTCAGGTTTGGTGGAAATAGAATGGCACTACGTCATGCAGTGTAAAGCTTATGAGGACATTAGGTGCAGTTACTTGGATCTGTTTAAAGTCAAATCATTAGAGGCTTTGTTTGAAGAGGAGAAGATCGCTGAAACAGCAAGTTACCTGATCAAAATACACAGTAGAAGAAACAAAATTAGCAAAGAGTTAAAGGGAAACATAAGTACTCGGTGAGGTTGGCGGCTGCTCGGTTTGTGCCAATTTATGGTTTCAGTTCTATTTTGGGGGTCCCATAGGCCGGCTGGTCTCGTGGACGTAATTAAAAGCATTCATTCATTCATTCAATAGATTTTACTTCCCCATTTAGAGGAATTCATTTTGCAGGGGTGATTAGACGGGTCTGCATGATGCTAATCCGACAACAATGTTGACCAGAAGATGGACAAGATGCACAAAATCGTGGATATTCCGATTAAAATTATCGACCAAACTGTAAAAAGGGTACGCTAACAGATTTAGAAATGGTACCCGTCGTAGATTTGACAATATCCACCATGTATGCTATGTTGAATGAAAGACAAGCATACCTCTAATTAAAGCTTGCAAGTGGACTATGACAGCGTCGTAACTCTGATTAGGGTAGAAAATTAAATATGTTGATGTGAAGGATTGAAGGCCGGACTGCAGAAGTACTCGTGGATGACTGTTGATGATGACGAGACCAATAGCGGCGGGGAAAGCAGAAAAAATAGGGTGAAATGATGGATGGCAAAGAATCGTTTTAATGTCAACCAAGCCCTATCCTGCGTTTTGGACCGTTGATAGGAAAAATAAGCTCTGAAAGCTCATATAGGACACGCCTTCGGTGTAATTATTAACAAGTACGTAGAATTTAAGCTGTCGTTATAAGTTTTAATTAGAGTATTTTCAAATGTGACGGGTAGTTTAAGTGTTTGGTAATTATGAAGTATTTTAAATTATTAGAATATTTTTTGTATTTTTAATTAAGTTATAATGGTAGTATATATTATAAATTAAAAAAAATGGATTATAAATTGATTTTTTTGACTTAAGAAATTGAATTTTAATAATGAAAATAATAAATAAAATGTATTTTAGATTTAAAATTGTAATTAAAAATATCATTTTATTATAATTTATTTATGATTATTAATTAGTGATTGTATTATTTAAATATGCATTAGGCATGTTAATGAGAGTAATACATACATCTATAATTTGCAAATGAATTGAGTGAGATATTTTGGTTTTTATGGTGTAATTAAAGTCTTGAAGGACACATAAGTTTATATAGGTGATACAAACATGTGTAAATCATGAGTGGGGTAGACATTGATGTTTTGGATCATTTCAACTAATAGCTTTCTCATTGCCCTAATTTCTTGTTCAATAGTCCAAAATGAGATAGAAAATGTTAAGGAAATCTCCTAGATCTTTCTTATATCTCAATTTTGCATAAAAAGATTGGTCCCATCATATCTTAGCTCTAGGACTAAGGGACTTGATTGTATGTTTGATGTCAAATATTTAGTGATAAATTTCATTTTTTTATTTATCATTATGACTATTGGTGAGACCTTGTTATATGATTGCTATTAGGTTGGAATATTTATTATAGAACTGTATATATCATTGTTGTGCCCATATAATGAATCTACATGCACTAATTTTATATATGTTTATGCATTCAACTTCTACAATTTTGGTCCCCTAGAACTTCTTCACGCCACTTTTTGGAATCAAAATTTACAAAACAAGCAATGTTAATAAACACCTTGGAAAATTTTGGCAAGGCAAGATCCTCTTCTCTAGTCAATCCATGAAGATCCGATTTAATTCTTTTCAAACAAGGTTTGAAGACATTATAAGCAATCATGTGATATGCTTCTAGTCATGTGTAACAATTGATGTCATGTTTTAATGTAACCCTCTAAGGATTTTTCAATTTGTGTAACATATTTAATGTGTAATATTGACATCATACCTATAATATCCTTGATTCTCTAACTAGGCAATAAAGAATTGCACAATTAATTTTTATTCTAATTTCCACTCTATTGGCTAGACCTTTTTTATCCCTAATGTTGACCAATGACACTCCCTATATTTGGATCCGAATAATCATGACATCTCAAATTGATTCCAAAAAAATCTCTACCAACTTCAATAATTCCTTACTCTAAAATGAGACTATATATAAGTATAAAGATACACATGACATTTTTTTTACATGTAATGGTGTGCAAAACAAGTCACCATGGATGTTTAATGCATTATTAACTCTCTCCTTTCTATATATGATTTTTCTCATCTAATATATGTTTCTTTTTTAAAATAACATGTTGAACATGTCATAGATATATTGTTACTGAATATTTAAAACTATGACAAACACTAAAAACCCAATGCAACCAATTGAATACTTCCAATTCCATTTACCATTTTAATTCTTGTCTATTACTTATCTTTAAAGCATTTTATTATATTGTAAATGAATTAAAATAAAAATTTAAACCAAATAATAACTACTTGGAATAGAAATAATGATCTCCATGCCAAACAATGTATACAAATTTTCCTTAATGATTTCTAAGAAATTGGTTTGCACTACATAACATGTAACTAGGTAGCAATAATTAGGATAATTTGGAATAAATATGATTTATCCCACACATGTGTAAATGGCATGAGATATATTACAACAAGTAGATTTTGAGGCAAGGATAAATTATATAGAAACTATTCTCAGTAATGATGCGAATATGTAAAAAATGGTGTGAATAGGATAGAAATAAGTGACATACATATCTGAATGTGTGGAGGAGAGTAAATGAAGAGGGAAAATTATTAGGGAAGGATCCAAATTAACACAAGTGTGTGCCACATGTTGCTATATAATTATATTAAGACATTGCATGGACCTCCAAATGGACCTAAAAAATGAGAATTGACATTAATATGAAATTTTTGACATTTTAAAAACCCTACCAAAATTCCAACTCTATTTATATGCAATAACAAATATAAATTCCATATTTATTTTATGTGCATATAAATAATTTAATTAAAGGATTATAGATCAAGATTCTCAAAATTTTATTACATACCTCATTTTGAAGATAGTTTCTAGTTAACTAATATAGAAGTTATATAAAACCAAATTAATTTTTATCCAACAATTGAAAATAAAAGGTATGATAGTAGAATTTTATTGCAAGACACATTATTTTAAGGAGCATATTTTACAAATTTTATGTAGGCTTTGAATGTTTGAACAAATCAGTTCAATTGAAGTTGAGTATAAATAATTGTCTAATGCTATTTGTAAATCTATTTGGTTAAGGTGCATTCTTCAGGCCATGTGAGAAAAATATAAGGACCAACACTTATCAATGTGAGAATTGAAGCTCAATTTCATTAGTAAATGACCAAAATTTATCATGCGAGATCAAAATAAGTTGAAACTTTACATCATTTTGTAAGATAAAATAGTTGATCAAGAGATATAGAATTGATGTATTGCAACATGAATGGGAACATAATTGATAGAAATGGGCATGGTGATAAGTGTAATACAAACATCTATAGAATGCAATAAGAATTAATTGTGAGATATTTTATTTTTCCAATGTTGTGATTAAAGTGTTTGAAGAGACATAATTCTATGTAATGTGATGCAAAAAATGTAAACTACATGAGTGTCCAGTAGGTGTGAGGTTTTGTTTTATTTCATTTTATTGTTTTCTTATTACCCTACTTTCTTGTCCAATACTCCAAAATGAGATAGAAATCCTATTGAATTGAGATGATCTACTGCTTCTTGATTATATCTAAATTTGACATAAAAAATATTTGTCCCATTAGGGGACATAGTTTTAGGTTCAATTGTAAAATATTATATGATAAATTACATTTTTTGATATGTCATTATGGCTCATGGTTACACCTTGTCATATGAATTCAATTAGGCTACAAAAAAATTCTATAGAACTTCATTTGTCATTTCTATGATCATAAAATCAATCTACACACATATATTTGATATTTATTAATGCATTTTATGTGAATAATTCTAGTTCCATAGAACCTATTCATCCCATTATTTTGGAATCTAAATTATGTAAAACAAGTAGTGTTGTGATTAGTGTTCCTAACCTAATCTAAATCATGCAAAACAGAATGCAAAAAGAAGGAAAAGACACTAAACACCTCAAGATAGGGCTATGTACATCCAAAATTGGTCTAGAGAATATTAATTAAATATCGATTATTTAATTAATAAAATATTTATTCCTCTACTATATAAATAAATTGCAAAATTTTCTTACATAGTTCGTATTTTCTTAATTCTTCTTCTCTAAATCATTTTCTTCATGATTTAATTAAATAAACAAGTTTAACTAATTTTTGTCTTATTTTGATTAATTCTCCTTTCATTAAATTTGAATTTTGTCGCATTTCTCCATATTCTTCTAACCTCCTTCCACCTCATCTTCCAAATCACCATGTGTCACATGAAAATAATTATTCTTAATTTCTAAAATGGATATTTACTCTCAGCAATTTTAACCAACTTAAGGACACATGGCTTCTTCTTTCAATTGATTCTTTTCTACACTTGGCAAGATTTTTTTACTAAAGGGAATAATTGCCTTGTTTTCTCCATCTTCCTCATTCCTCATCGTTGGTCTCTCCAGATTGAGTCATGATCGTTCATTGCTGCCAACTCACCTGATGCCTTGGTGAAATCTATAAGTTGAGGCCCATTTACAACTTTTTCATAGGAGAAGATTGCATAACATTACTCTGTAGGAATTCATTTAGCATTTGAGAGCTTAATTGCATTTTGATACAACATTTAGAATAGCTTAACAATTATATTAGAATCATGGCTCCTTTAGATGTATCTTAGTTTGTTTAAATTCAACATTTAGAGTCATTTCCATATCATCTTCATTAGTTTAACTTTTCTTTGCATCATTTTCATCTTATTCTATATCCAACAACTCATTCATTATGTCATTTCATTATATCATTAGGCTAAATCATTAAATCATATAGATGTAGGCATAAGTTTTTGCATTCTAGTTTAGTGGCTACTTGTTTCTTAAGTGGCATACCAGTGATTTTGTGCACAATTAAGATCTGAGAACATAATTACTAGGAAATTTAAGAATAGAGGGAGATGGAATGTTTTTAAGGAATCACTTTATCGAATTACGTTTTGTTAATTTAGATTTCCTTCCTGTAATGCATTGCATCTATTGTGTGTTATTTGTTAGTATAATTCACATATTTTCTTACACACATAAATTGGCACCCCTTGTGGGGCCTAGGCCTTGTTATTTTGATATTTTCTAGAAAGTATGTTTCTATAGGTTCAGATGGTGAGTTTCTCTAAGGAAACCACTAATTCCTCTAGCACATATGAAAGATTCTTTGGTGCACTCATTGACTGTTCTAGAACAACTGTTGGTTTCTTCAGAACATTCACGCCATTCTGTAGCACATTAGGGGGTTTATGTGGTGCATTCACCTATTTATGTGGTGCATTTCATGTTTTCAATGGCACATTCCATCGTTTCTGTAGCGCATTTACCTTTTTAGTGTGTCAGCTTACTATAATGGCACATTTTATTTTCTTTGTAAGTTTATTTTGAGTCTAAAAACTAATATGTGTTTTTCTATTGTGCAGGCTTCATAAACACTGCTAGAGGCTTTGTTGAAACTCAAGAACGCTTGTCAAAGAAAATTTTATGGAAAAATATTGATAAATTTGATGCAAAGGCTGGATTGGATTTATTTCCTTCTTACTTAAATTAGGAATTTAGACTAATTAAAAAGGAAAGAACCCCATGTCTGCTGTGTGCATGGAATGGTAGGCATATGCTCTCCCCTTAACTGGGTGACCAAAAAGCTAGACCTATTCATTTTCAGTATCTTTTGTGTGTATTAAATGGTAGACATATTCTCTCACCTTAACTGGGTGAGCAAAAATCCGGACCCATTCTTGTTTATCTTCGAGTGTGAGTAGGGTATACAACATGTGTTCTCTCTTTATTCATGTGAAATAAAGATAGATCAAACTATAGGTATACTCACTTGCTTTTATTTATCCTAGAGGGCCTTCCTTGTGGGAAAAAATACTCACCCAAGGGAACAAACCAACCGGTAACACACTAAAGCCAAGCACATTTCTAGTCGATATATAAGTGTGGATACTGGAACAAAGGCCAGTATAATGAGGTTGGTTTTGATGAGAAGGGAAGCAATGGTCTCTCGCCACATGGATCAACCCCCACAAATGAAAAGTCCTTACTAAAACCCTTGTTGTAGATTGGCCAAAACCTTTATCTATTCTTTGGTGCAACAATGGTCATTGCAAAGGCATCCACATTCTCATAGCTTTTAGTAGAGATGATCAAACTGCCATGGGAGTTTTATGGGGGTTGGAAGCTTGGTTGACCTGAGAAGTGAATGCATTTTAAGGGGGATCCTATGTGTCCAAGCTTCTAAATTCATCCACTAAAAATAAGTGTGGTTGGGGTAAAACCCACGTGGAATCCAAAAGAATATAGTCTTTCACAGCCCTAGGGAATGTACATTGTGCTTGTCAAAGTGTTTTTAAAACAAACTCCAAAAAAAACCTTACACATTGGAAAAGTGCAGAACTATGATTCAAAACATATCACTTGAAACAAATCATTCTCTAACCAAAAATAAAAACCAAATAAACTAAGTAAACTGGCAGAAAACTATTACATTCCTTGATTCAGCGCATTCACTAATTTTTCCAGTGCATTCACTACTTTTCCAGCGCATCTACCCTCTGTTACAACACATCCACCTTCTATTATAGCACATTCACTGCTTTTGCCAATGCATGCCCTAAATTTTGTAGCTCATTTGAGCTATATTGTGGCACATTTACCTAATCTTGTGGCACATCCCAGTCTTTATGTGGTGCATCCAAGCCCTACTATAGCACATTTTCCTTTCAATGCATTCATTGACTGTAACAATGCATTCTCTGACTGTAACAGCGCATTCATCGACTGTAACAATGCATTCACCAAAATCCATAACCAGAGAGTTGAATTTGACCTCTATCTGACATTTTGAAACCAGATTTAGAAAAAAATTCCAATTCAGAATCATTCCTCATAAACAATAGAGTCTAAATGTTGTCCTTTATCTAATGATTTCATGAAAGATTAAAATCGAGAAACCAAATACCATAGCTCTTAGTCTAAAAGATCATAAAAAAATGTCTCTCAACACTACGAATTTAGAGATAGATTACTCTTCAATTTCTATAGAAAAGCTTCAAAGAATAACCCTGGCTTGTATTTGTTTTACTATTGCCAAAATCTAGGACTTTTCCATAGGTTTGAACATCTTGTATAAAAATGAAATTTGTCCCCCATTTTCACAATTGGAACCAAAATCACAGAATCTTCTCAAGTTCAGAATTATTACTTAAGTTCCTTAGAGTTTAACTTGTTAAAATTGATTTCTACAAGTGAAATCCTTTACATAAACGTTGATCACACATCTAAAAGCACCCAATCACCATCAAAAACCCAAAATTTGATCATCAAGTTGAGTTTCCCCATTAGGACTTATCATCGTTCATCTCGAAGCAATACACTTTACATCAAATTTTATCACCTTGGTTACATCAATAGAATTCATTATTCTATTCAACCTAGGTATCCCTTTGGTGCTCTCAAATAATGATCAAAATTTAGCAAACCTTCATCACTTGCATGCCTTTTTTAACAAGATCCCAAAACAAAAAATTAAGGATAAAGAACCTAAAACTCAAAATACCATGGCTGAACTAAAGGAAAATCCCTTTCACAAGATTTCTCAAAACGAAATCAAAGAGATAACAGAGGAGGAAATAGAACAAGCCAATCAAGATCCAAAATTCCATAAATTCCTAGAAAGAATCTTTGAAAAAGATGGAGAAAAAGTAATGTTAGCAAATCAAGGGGTCAAGTTACCAAGTGAATTTGATGTCAATAAATTGAAGGGAACCCCAAAGAAAACTAAGGCTGAAATACCTCCTACAGATCAAATGGCTATATCCTAACACATAAGATGCAAAACCTTCAACAACTACTACAAGATATGCAAGGAGGGGCTCCAAAAAGATACTTGTTACAAGATATTTGTATGTATTCCTTTGATAGAAGGTTAAACATGATACCATTTCCCCTAAATTGTAAATTTCCAAAATACGACAAATACAATGGGAAATCAGACCCTGTACACCATGTGTGATAATTTTGAACAATGAGTCTTGAGTTTGCTCACGAGGAAACATATTTGATGAGACTCTTTCCTCATAGCTTAGGAGGCCATTGCATGGAATGGTTTTCAAAACTACAACTGGGCATAAAATCCTTTCAAGAACTTGTTAAAAAATTCATCACACAATATTCCTATAACATTGCACATGAGATAACCATGAAGGATCTTTGTAATACCAAATAGAAACAAGGAGAATATTTTCTCATATTATTACAAAGGTGGAGAAGGTTATTCTCTTGATACAGTCGTCCCATACTTGAATAAGAAAAGATGGAGATTTTCATTGATAACCTTAACAGTGAAATGAGCTATAGACTACAATTACAATGTCCCCCTAGCTTTGAGAAGATGGTAGAAAATGGTGTCAAAATTGAAGAAGCCTTAGTCAAAAGAGGGGTATTGAAAATTCACAATGAAGGATCAAACAATGCTAAATATTCCAACCATCATAACCACGAGAAATCCAAATTTTGGACAAGGAACAAGAATGCCAATGATGGTGCTACAAAAACACATAATGCCAAACTAGTCTTTAATCTATCATGAACCACAACCAAGATCGATCAAAACGTCAATCAAGGCACTAATCAAAATGTCAACTCGTCCAACAATAAAAATGGTCACAATCAAAGTAACACCACATCAAAACCTCCACCATATCAAACACAATCAAATCATAGAAAATTCACACCTTTGGGTCAATCACACAAATTTGCATTGAGGGAACTTCTTGCAAATAATCTCATAATGCTACCTGACACTCGAGGCTTTGAACCAAAAGTAAAATCATCATGGTGGAATGATTCCTATTATTGTGAATTTCATCAGTGCAAAGGCCATCAAACAAATAGTTGCATGCAATTAAAACACAAAATACAAGATTTGATAGATAACAAGATCATACGAATAGAGGAACCCCAAACAAATGCATATCATGGGGCATTTAAAAATCCTTTAACGAACTATGAAAAAGGGGAGTCCTCTATGACCAATATCAAGGGAAAAAACATAAACTATGTCCATGATATTGTCATAAATCATATTTTAGCAGCAGAAGACCAAATGATTACCATTGAAACCAATGACCATCAAGACGTTACTACAAATGATAATCTGATCTATGACACTCCAATTGAACAAGAACAAGACATCAGTATCCTTGAAAATCAAATCAATGACATCAAACTAGATGTGACTACGAATGATACTCAAATCAATGTCATTAAAATCAATGGGAAACAAGATAGCATACCAGTAAATGTGACCGCAAGAGCATAGGCCAACTATGTCTTAAAAGGAAGTTCATCTAAAACACCTTCTACCTCATCCAATTAATACAACATAGTGGACCAATTACAAAAGATCCCTGCACAAATATTGATACTGGAATTGCTCAAGATTTCACCCACCCACAAAGAGATTTTGGAGAAAGCTCTAGTGGACACAACAGTACCAACAAATCTGGAAGTTTGTAAATTTGAAGCCATGGTGGGAAATTTGACCGCACCACATTGCATATCCTTTTTCAAAAATTATGACGCATCTATTTCTCATCCCCACAATGCTGCTCTCCATAATGAAGTCCTAGTTCATAAACACCGCATCAAACACATCCTAATAGATGGAGGAGTCAGCCTGAATATATGTACTCTAAAGCTTGTTTGTGCCTTGGGATTCTCTAAGAATGCAATTGATTCAAAGAAAAAGATTACAATAAAGGCATATGATGATGAGGAAAGATCTTCACAAGGATTGATTGTCTTACTTATTCAAGTAGGGCTAATTCAAAAAGATGTAATCTACCAAGTCTTAGACAAGGATTTTACCTATAACATACTATTGGTTCACCATGAATCCATGAAATGCAAGCATTTTCGTCAACCTACCATCATTATTTGAAATTTCCTTGTGGTGGCCAAGAAATCACCATTTCAGCTGATTCAAATAGTCCTCAATATTGCAATACCTTGAAATCTATCCAAGATGTTTTTGTGCCTCATAATAGAGAAGCTTCCATTCCCATCCCTTCCAATGATCAAAGCCAATCAAGTGCTTCATCCAAACCATTGGTCATATCCTCAAATCATGAAGGTCAATCTAGTTCCATATCTAAACAGTCTAATAAGAAAGAAGAAGTTGCTTCCTCCACTCCTTAAATCATGAAGCCCAATTGAATGCCTTGTCAAAATAATTTGATGAAAAATTCCAAGTCAAAGACAAAGGTTTTGGTGAATATTTCTTTGAACAATCTCTATGTCTTTCACATTTTTCTTCCCCGAAGTCATATGGGAAACCCTACACATCAACACAACAGACATCACCACTAGTTACCAAATTTGATGGTTGGTTTATAAAAGAAAGCACTCGGTTTGATGAAGAAGAAGACAAAGATATTCTAAACTAGCTTTATAAGGATGAAGAAGAATCTCAAACAACAACTACAAATGCAAAAACAACCCAATATGGAAAAGGCTTCACCATTTTGGAAAAGATGCGATATGATGGAAAGGGTCCCATAGGAAAAAGGAAAGAGGGAATTGTAGAACCCATTCAACCCATTTTAATTAATCCAAAAGATAAGACTGGGCTGGGCTATAAAGAGGATACAAAAGAAAAGGTGGTTGAAAGAATCCTACAGTTACAAGCTAGTGATAAGCATGAAACTGATTCTAATGAATATGAGTGGGATTCCCTATCAAAAGAGTCTTGTCATGATAAGAATATTGATGTGATACACAAGTATGCACCCCTAATCAAAGAGGGACAAGGTTCAGGTGTTAGACTGCTCAAATTAGGATTGCAACATCCTGATGATTCCAACAAAGACGATTCAACTCGAAGTGAAATATATAATTTAAAGGATAGTTACTTTATAGACCTTAATTTTGCTATTGGAAAAATTGAAGACACTGCTATCAGGACTCTTACCATCTTTGACCTTAACCAATCTGGTGATTTCTTACCCCTAGTTAATACTGAGCTCATAAACTAGGACTTGACTAGTCCATTTGGCATCCCTACATTTTCAAACAATGATGCCATCATCAACTTCCTCTGTGCTAACAATCCCAAAATAGATTCCACCAATGAAAATCATAACTAGGCTTCCACACAGGGGAGTATCAAATCTTCCAGCTCCAAAATGAATAATGTAGGAAATAGATCTAATGGTGAAAACCATTCAATGGTAGTGTTAGATCCAAAATTAAAAACAAAGAGCACATCCAACGGTGAAAACCTCTTTGAGGCATTGAAGGATGGAAGGTTTGATACTCTCCTAGGATACTTTCAGGAAAGATCAAAGGTCTTGATCAAACCCACACAGTTTGTCAACATTGGCAATGAAGAGACAGTGAAGACTATCCATCTAGTAGCATCTTTGATAGACCAGGAAAAACCAAGCTTTCTCAAAATTTTCACAAAAAAATAAGTCATCTTTGCTTGGTCATATGTTGAAATGTCAGGGATTGATCTAGAACTCATCATGCATCACCTATCATTACCACCAGGAGTGAAACCAATCAAGAAGAAGTTGAGGAAAATGCACCCACACATCGCCTTATTGGTAAAAGTAGAGCTAAAGAAGTTGTTAGACACAGAATTCATCAAATCCCTTGACTATGCTGAGTGGATTTCCAATATTGTGCAAGTCTCGAAGCTTGATAATAACATTTTCATTTGTACATATTTTCAAGATCTTAATAAAGCTTGTCCTAAAGATTATTTTCGTCTACCAAACATAGATATCATAGTAGACTTAATGACATGACATGGAATGTTATCATTGATGGATGGTTTCTCTAGATATAACCAAATCAAGATAGCTCTAGAGGATCAAGATAAGACAACCTTCACCTGTCCATGGGGAACATTCTATTGGAACGTCATGCCATTCAGATTGAAGAATGCAAGAGCCACTTACCATTGTGCCATGACAACAATTTTTCATGATATGATGCATACTTTCATGGAAGACTATGTGGATGACTTATTGGCTAAACCATATACCAAAGAGAGAAATTTGGAGATCTTAGACAAAATTTTCACTAGACTAGAAAAATTCAATGTATGGCTAAATCCCAAGAAATGTGTGTTTGGGGTGATGTCAGCCAAACTCCTGGGGTACATAGTTTTAGAAAATGGGATTGAGGTAGACCCAACCAAAGTTAAAGCTATCATGGAAATGCCACCGCTGAAAAACACCAGCCAACTCTGATCTCTACAAGGGACGTTTCAATCAATCCACAGATTCATTTCACAGTTGGTAGACAAGACCCATCCTTTCACTCATCTACTGCATAAATTTTTTTCTTTCTGATGGGATGAGAAATGTGAGGGAGCCTTCAACCAATTGAAATAGTATCTAATGAGTCCACCTATCCTAGTACCACCAACGAAAGGAAATTCACTATTGTTATACATTGCTACTACTGAGACATCATTGGGAACCCTATTAGCACAAGAAGATTCAGCAGGAAAAGAGAGAAATTTACTACATCAACAGGACGCTAAATGGCTATGAGATCAACTATACCTCCATTGAAAAGGCTTGTTCAACAGTAGTGTTCACTACCCAACAACTTCGGCACTACATACTGACTCACACCATCAAGTTAATAGAAAAAATAGATCCTCTCAAATACCTTCTTAGTAAAGCTAACCTAATTGGAAGATTGACTAAGTGGGTCATGATACTCAGTGAATTTGATATCTAATATGTGGATAGGAAAGCAATAAAAGGACAAGCAATCACTGAACAATTAGAAAAAGTACCTCTACTAGATAATCATCCTTTATAGATTGAATTTCTAGATATTGATGTCCTTACTTTGGTTTCCAAACAATGGACACTATACTTTGATGGATCCCACACTCAGCATGGATCAGGGGCAGGAATCTTATTTGTCACTCCACAGGGACATACCATACCAAACTCATACAGACTGATGTTCCCTTGTACCAACAACATGGCAGAGTATGAAGCATTAATCATTGGCATTAAAATAGCTGTAGAATGGAAGATCCTAGAATTGCAAGTATATGGAGATTCTCAGTTGGTCATTAACCAAGTCAATGATGATTATCAAACAAAAGATGACAAACTGATGCCCTACAAAAGAATGCTTGATGATTTTAAGAAATACTTTGTGGATATAAAATTTGAATATATTTCAAGAGTGGACAATAAAGTCATCGATGCCATGGCCACTATTGCTTCCTTATTACAAATTCCCTAGAAGAAAATTCATTATGAGTTCTTGATGGAACAACTATTTTCCCCGACCTATGATGATACTGAGTCCCATGTCATATGTCACCTAGCTAATACTAATGCCTCAATCTATGGTGAAATTTATACCTACTTAAAAGATAACACTCTTCCACCCAACCTATCGTGAAATCAAAATGCAATTTCATTCGCCAAGCCGCTCAACATACTCTTATTGTGGATGTACTATACCAATGAGGTCTTGATGGAACTCTCCTATGATGTCTGGAATGTGATGAGTCTGAAATGACTTTATGGGAAGTTCATGATGGTGTTTGTGGAACTCATTCAAGTGGTCTAACCTTAGCCAAGAAAATCCTTCATTTAGGATATTACTAGCCAACTATGGAAAAGGAGTCTTTCCAGTTTGTGAAGAAATGTCAAAAGTGTCAGATTCATGGCAACCTCATCCATGCACCAGCTCAGGAACTCCAACCTTTTGCATCAACACGGCCCTTCTTTCAGTGGAGACTAGATCTTGTTAGTAAAATTCATCCATCCTCATCAAATGGACACAAGTTTATTATCATAGCTACAAAATACTTCATGTAGTGGATTGAAGTCATTCCTCTAATTACCATCATAGGAAAGAAAATTTCATCATTCATCCTCAATTACATCATCTATCGGTATGGCATCCCTAAATCCATCGTAATTGACAATAGAAGAGCAGTCAAAAAGCAAGATATACAATAATTGTGTGAGAAGTTCAATATCCAGCATCACTTCTCTACATCATATTATCCTCAAGGAAATGGTTAGGCAGACGCTTCCAACAAAACTATTTTAAAAATCCTAAAGAAAATATTCAATGATGTAGGACGTGATTGGCACATCCAATTAAACCCTACTCTATGGGTGTACCACACTAGTATTCACACAACAACAGGAACCACACCATATGCTATGGTATATGGATTTGAGGCCATTGTACCCATTGAAATTGAATTGCTATCTCTTAGGGTTTCATTGAAGGGTATCATCTCTGATGAGGATTATCGGGTATCAAGATTGCAAGAACTAGAATTTTTAGATGAATGACAGTAACATGTAGTGAACCACCTAAAATCCTACCAACAATGAATGTCCAGAAGTTACAATCATAGAGTCAAACCCAGAACATTTCAAGTGGGTGACTTAGTGTTGAAGGAGAATCCACACAACCAACAAGATAGAGAGAAGAAAGGAAAGTTTGAACCTAAATGGTTGGATCCCTTTGTCATTATGTCAGTCTATGGGTCAGGAGCATACCAGCTATCCACATCACAAGGAGATCTATTTGAGAGCCTATGAACAACCTTCATCTCAAAAAATTCTACACATGATTCATCTACTATATCGGAAAAAGTTCTAAAAAAATTCAAAAACATCAGAAAATGTCTTGAAAAGAATGGTCACCTTGGTGAAAACCTAGAAAACAGGCATCTTGGTGACAAAAAAAAAATACAAAAAGAGAAAATACAAAAAAAATCGAAAAAAGAAAAAATACAGAAAAATAAAAAATACAAAAAATACAAAAAGAAAAAAATACAAAAATAAAAAAAGAAAAATACAAAAAATACAAAAATAAGAAAAGAGAAAATACAAAACAAAAAAAAATAAAAAAAAGTATAAAAAAATTAGAAAAAGAGAAAATACAAAAAAAAATTAAAAAAAAATACAAAAAAATATCATAAAATCTAAAAAAGTGCAATAAAAGCAAGTAGTGAAAACATGGCAACACACACTATTTGTGACAGGTTGGCTTCTTCCTCTGTGGGAATGTGTGTTGATCACTGGCTCTTTACTATCATTATCCACATCCTTCATTTAAGCCTCATGTACATATTTTGTTGTGTCGGTTGTGTCTCACTTTGGCTTCTTGATCATTGTACATATCCATAATAAATTAGTTTGTTTCCATTGGGGGAAAAAATCCTGAACTCACTATAGGCAATCCATCTTGGATCTTACAAAGTGATAGACAAACAACAGTATGACAACATGGAAAAAACACAACAATCAAATGGGCTACAACTTTGAACATCAACTAGACTCACCAAAAATAATAATTTGTATCAACTACAATGAAGTCAATCAAAAAAATGTTTCATTTGGTGATGGATACTTTGAATCACAGTTTTATCACTTTAACACAAATTTCAAAACTATTTGCATTGTGATTGTTATCATTTCTTAGGAGCAACTCAAGGATGTCAAGAACTAGAGAGGCTATGATCAAGAATGATATTTTTATTTGTCTGTTGTCTATGAGTTAATCATTACTACTATGTGAATCATCATGGGACGTGCTCTACAAAGTATCACTAATGACATTCTGGATTCACATAGGAAAGGGTTAACTCTTGTTTGTTTATGCAAGGAATGCTCAGGTCATCATGGTCTAATTATACCTAGATGCTTGTGTTAACTTGCACTATCAAACATCATGGAAGTAGTACTTAGGTAATCATGGTTTAATTATACCATTGATGTTTGTACTCACTTTCAACACTTTAAAAGCTCAATGATGATACCAAGCACAATAAATTGATTACTGGGATAACAACATTACATTGTTAGAGTTGCATGTTTAGGTTGCATTCATACTAGATGTTGCAATGCTATTTATAGATCTCTCCAAGGTTGATGCTATTTCTATCATTAACAGATTGAGTACATTTGGTATTACCAAATATATTATTCACATTTTAGATGCATGAGAATTAGAACATCATTCATAGCATTATCATATCATTTTATCATAACATCTAGTCATTAGGTCATATATTTACATCATGAAAATTAAAAAACAATAAAGTATCATATCATTTCATCAATCCTCTAGTCATTACATTCATATATTTCATTACGAAAATCCAAAAACAAAGCATTGATCATATCATTTTCATTCATTTGCATTACAAAACACTAACACATGTAAATTTCCATTCATCCATACACCCATATATTTGCATCAAAAAATAATAAAACATCATAATAGGATGCATACATAAGAATATGTAGAATTAATTCATCATTATTTAATCATTCTAGTCATCCATTTCTGCATTAACATTCATTGACATCATTATCCATCCATTGCATCATACATAGTTGCATTAGAAAAGTACAAAAATATAATAATAATATGTAGACATCATTCATAAAAGCATCATAGAATCATAACACATATTGCATCCATAGCATATAATATCATCATCATGAAGCATCACATAGCATACATAATAAATTAAATGCATCCATCATAATAAAACACATAGGACAACCATCATCATCACTGCATATATATCTCAAAAATATGTCAAATGTACAAGGATATCTAAATATGAAGAAATACATCATCAAAAATGGTGGTAAATCATCAAGTATCAATGTATACATGTCCAAATCAATATGTACATCAAATATCAGAGCTATGTGGTGTTCCCTCCAGATGGTGTTGGCATCCCTGGACCTGTACCCCCTACTATACCTAATGGACCCACACCTAGATCCCTCCAATCTCCAAGTAATGGATGTGTGACACCCACACTAACTATCCAAGACTGTGCAAAGCTCGCCTGTTGCTCTAGAGAAACCAACTCATGATATCGATCTCTATAAAACTAGGCCTCCTGAGAGGTGCAGTGTATCTCATTGAAATATCTAAAGTCCCAATAGTTGTCGCAGCCTGCGGCAACCTCTCAGTGATAGCCTCCGCATGCTTTGCTCATCGCCTCAGTGCATCCCTCTCCACAGTCAATGCAACAACCTAGCCTTGTACCTATCCCTGGCCCAACACCTAAGCCAACTACTATCTGGCAGCATCCTTCTCGGTCGTTAGAGTCTGTATTTGTCCTTGGGCCTATAAGATTTGTGCCTAAACTTGCACCAACAATTGTGTCTGCATCTGCAATCGTCCTTGCACCTATGTCAACTAGCTCTAAATAGTCTGAACTTGGGCATGCAATGCTATAATTTGGGACTATTGCTATTGTGAGGGCAACCATATCTACACCCATTGTTGTTTTGTTGCCACTAAGGATTGACTCCTGTGAGGCACTCTAACATCCAATACTAGGTGGGCACCACCTCCTCCATCTCCACCACCTCCATCGTCAATACTATTATCCCCACAATCATCACTACCTCCTACCTCCTCCTTACCTCCACCCCTACCCCTACTCCGTCTAGGTGGTCTATCCTCATCATCCTCTAATGTCGAAACTGGCTCATCAGATCTTGAAATCCTCAAAAATGGATGCTCAACAAAATATTGTGAGTATTCCTCACTCATGTATCCCTCAACAATATCTAGAAAATAATCCCACATCACTAGCTATAAATGATCATACTCATCACGTGCATCATCATAAGATAATGTGAGCCCCACTTGGTCACATCCTGCTACCTCCTTGCATACATAGCCAATCCCTAAGGCATCCCTTGAACTCTACCATACTTTCTGAGCACCCTCCATAACATGAATCTCTCGATAATGAAATGTGTCCATCCAATAAGGTATTTGGTAGTCATAAAATAAGGCACCTCTAAGTGATCCTCGGCCCACTGCTTGTAGTCTGCATACGGTCTCCAGGTAACAGAATCCAAGTCATTTAGTACTCATCTCCAATACTCTAGTTTTCCCAACTTATGTTGGACAACTGGGCTTGCATAACCATAGACATATGGTCTCCCAAATGGTCAAAATATATTTGTCTTCGTCTGCATCACTACAATATGCTCCCAAGCCCATGTCTATAAGAGGGTCACACCTATGGACAAACTAGCTCCTTTGAGGTATACTACCTAGTGCAAATCATGGTATAATTTTAAAAGAATACATGAAATCTAAGCGAAACGGGTTCCAAATCGAATCATCTGCTCTAGTGTTCAACCCCAACCGACAGACAACCCCTTTTCCCTCTTGTTAGGACATAAGAAGCCACTGATAAATCTTGTAAGCATGGAAGGAAAAGGGGTATATCTCTCAAACATCTCCTACCATGGCATCTCATACCTAACAATATGGTCATCATGAAATATTTGGCATAGAGCATCCATACCTCCCTACTCAGTGTGATCATAGGTCACAATATCACCTACCATAGGAATTTGCAATATCCTGTAAAAATCCTCTGGCATAACAATCATCTCTTCAGTGGCCAGATGAAAATTGTTGTGGTTGCTATGCCACCTCTCAACCAATGCGGTCAACAATCCCCAATTAATTCTATTCCAGGGCATATCAATCAGTGAGGATAATTCACATCACTCAATGATATTTCTATCAGCCTGTGACATATGTGGAATCATCTCCCAAGTCTGTGGGAACCTCTCTTGGGAATAAATATTATCTAAATCTGTCTCCTATCATTTTAAAACATCTCAATCAACACATCAATCAATCAAATCAAATCAGCAAAGCAATAAAAATTCAATCAATCAACCTATTAGTTCTAGTGAGATTTTCCATCAAATCTCGTGAACATCTATTTTGATTCTCACCTATCATGAGGTCAAGATAACATCATCATCAGTGCATCTCACATATCATGAGATCACTAAATCATCTAATCTATCATCAACAACAAATCATTAGCTGACGTGAGTAAAACATCATCAAATTTCAGGAGAAAACCAAAAAATCTTCAAATCTATCCTGGATGCGCTATAACAGAGCTTCTATGTGCCAAAAGAACACATGCACCATTAAAAGTGTTGAATGTGCCATTACAGGATGCAAATGCGCTAATTTATTCAATGCACCAGAAGACTCCTCTAATGCATTGGAAAATATCTTGTATGCTCCATTCTGTCAAATGCACTAGAGAATCTCTCTGATGTGCCAAAACCCTAATCTAATACACCATTTCTTGACGATGCCCTATTGACCATTCAGAGGCACCATTATAGACCATCATTGCGCCAAAACACAGATGCACTATTACAGTCCATGGATGTCCCACTAAACCTAGTGGATGCACTAAAACTCTAAGTGGATGCACCATTAAAACTATCTTATGGGTCGCAGAAAAATTTGCATGCACCAAACGATTTTAAAATTTAAAATTCTGAAATTAAAGGGTAGGAAAAATTAATTCAAAATTTACAAGAAAAGTTTTGAAATCCATACCAGAGGTTTGTATCCCATTGGTCGATTGTGTCACCACACTCGCTCGAATCGATGTGTCTTGTAAGGGATCACCATTTTCGTTAAATGCTCAAAAATACTCTCTCACTTCACTAATTTTTAAAATGACCAATGCACAAATGAATCTTTTTTTCACTTTTGACTCTTAATAAGGGTAGTTAAAAGGGTTATTTTGGCAGGATATTTTAATTTTTAAAAGGGGCAATTAATTGGGCCAGCTCAAATTCTTCCACATCGGGAGATAAATCAAAGCTAAATTTTATCATCATCATCATCACAAATCAATTGAAGTTTTCAAAACTCATCAAAAATATTTTCATCATAAAAAATTCCTCACTTTATCTCTTGAGGGGGCATACATCCATTACATCTTAAAATCGCTATATGGGGCATCATTGAAACTTTAGCAGCACCAAGAAATTTTTCTTTGAAGCAATGCGTAAACAAATCACTTCAAAGAGGGGAAAAATGTATACATCCAAAATTGGTCTAGAGAATATTAATTAAATATCAATTATTTAATTAATAAAATCTTTATTCCTCTACTATATAAATAAATTTTACATAGTTCATATTTTCTTAATTCTTCTTTTCTAAATCACTTTCTTTATGATTTAATTAAATAAACAAGTTTAACTAATTTGTCTTATTTTGATTAATTCTCCTTTCATTAAATTTGAATTTTGTCACATTTCTCCATATTCTTCTAACCTCCTTCCACCTCATCTTCCAACTCACCATGTGTCACATGAAAATAATTATTCTTAATTTCTAAAATGGATATTTACTCTCAACAATTTTAACCAACTCAAGGACACATGGCTTCTTCTTTCAATTGATTCTTTTCTACACTTGGAAAGATTGTTTTACTAAAGGGAACAATTGCCTTGTTTTATCCATCTTCCTCATTCCTCACCGTTAGTCTCTCCAGATCAAATCCTAATTGTTCATTGCTTCCAAATCACCTAATGCCTTGTGAAATCTATAAATTGAGGCCCATTTACAGCTTTTTCATAGGAGAAGATTGCATAACATTAATTTGCAAGAATTCATTTAGCATTTGAGAGCTTAATTGCATTTTGATATAACATTTATAATAGCTTAACAATTAGATTAGAATCATGGCTCCTTTAGATTTTTCTTAGTTTGTTTAAATTCATCATTTAGAGTCATTTCCATATCATCTTCATTAATTTAATTCTAACTTGTATCATTTTCATCTCATTATGTATCCAACAACTCATTCATTATGTCATTTCATCATATCATTAGGCTGAATCATTAAATCATGTAGATGTAGGCATAAGTTTCTACATTCTAGTTTAGTGGCTACTCGTTTCTTAGATGGCATCCCAGTGATTTTGTGCACAATTAAGATCTGAGAGCATAATTACTAGAACATTTAAGAATAGAGGGAGATGGAATGTTTTCAAGGAATCACTTTATCAAATTAAATTTTGTTAATTTAGATTTCCTTATTGTAATAAATTGCATCTATTGTGTGTTATTTATTAGTATAATTCACATGTTTTCTTACACACATGCTACATTAACTCAAAACAAAATAAAGATAACAAAATCAATATTTTTACCTTGTGTTGAGTGGATCTTTGGTTGGCCCTTTTTATTGTCAATAATGTGCGCTCATTGATTGCAAGAGTGTTGAAAGTGGATGCAAAATGATCTTGATGAAGTGAAGATTCAAATGAGAGATGTGGGTATGTGAGAAAGTGAAAAAAATGGATACAATGAAAGCTTGAAGCTTCAACAATGGAGGATGGATGCCAATGATTGAATTTTCTTGAGAGATGAGGTTGGAGAACTTGAAAATGTGTTTTAAGTTGAATGCATAATGAGTGAATGAAAGAGAAATCCTTTATATTTAGGGGAGAATTCTCTAGAGAATTCAATGGTCAAGATTGAGCCAACATGGCCAAGATGGAGGGTTGTGGTGAGTTGAGGACTCACAAGCCCTCACATATTTCCATGTCAAAGATGAGATGTCAAGAGGACAAGTGATATGGAAAAGGACATATGATGTGGAGGTACTTGCAAGTACCTTGGGATGAGAGTGATGGTGACAAGTGAGAGGACCATGAGAATGAGAGAAGTTGTTGGATGGATAAAAGTGAATTTAAAATTCACATTCTTGGGTATATCTTAAGGATAAGACAAAGTTCCCAAAAAGGAAGCTAAGAAGTACCTTGTGGATAAGACAAGGTGCTTAAGAAGGTAAGTACTTGTCCCATGTGACTGATGTGACATCTCAATGATCACATGGGGAAGAGGAGAGCCATGAAGGGATAAAATGGAATTTAAAATTCCATTAGGAAGGACATGGGGGTAATAAAAGGAATTTAATATTCCTTGGGAGATGAAAGAGTTAACTAAAGGGGGTTGATTAGACTAGCTAATCAATGACTAGAAGACAATTAATGACTAATAAATATTAGGAGCCAACTTGCAAAAGTTGGAGAATGTGACACATCCTAATCATGGATTAGACATGTGCACACCCATAATGATGGGATTAGGAGGTGGATTAGGATTAAGTGAAGATTATGGGGGATGTGACATGTGAGGAATTAAATAAATTTCTTATTTATTTAATTCTTTGAGGAAAAAGGGGATAAAGGGTAAGGTATTTAATTATTTAACTAGATACCTTAGGGATTTAGAGGAATTTAGGGGTATTAATTAAATAATAGTGATATTACTTAATTATTGCAGATGAAGGGATATTTAGACAAAAAAAGAAAAAAATTGGACAAATGGAAAGTGTCCAAATTTAGGTGTCTACATTTTTCCCCTCTTTGAGATGGTGCTATGAAGTAGCATCATTTCAAAGAAGATTAAAAGATAAGACCAAGAAGAAGATGGTTAGATTGGAAAAGATGCCCCAATCATTTAAAGGAGTGACTAGGAAGAAAAATGATGGGGGTGAAGATGAAGATTAGGGATTGAGGATGCCCCCTCGAGAGGACATGCGAGTTCAAGAGGACACAGGTGTGCTCTTGAAATTGATGAGGTGATGCGAGAGTAGATGAGAAAAATGGTGAAAAGTGATGGATAAGAGAGGATGATAAGCGAGAGGAGATTGTGAAGCACAAATGGATTTAAGGAAAAATGTGATGTTGCCCTAGTCAAGCTACAAGCCAAAATGGGTTGATGATGGATGGAGTGTTGTTAATGAGGGAATGATATATCTCAAAACAACATGAGGATAGGGAAGGATACATCTCAAGGATGATGATGAAGGTGATGTTGATGAGGGAAGGATACATCCCGATAATGATGATGACGATGATGATGATTGTTGGATCAAGGCTTGTATTAAGGTTGGGAACAAGACCGAGGATGTGATTAGATGATTTGTGCTAGATTTTATTGGATGAGGATTGGATTGAGATGTGAGATGGATGAAAATAATAAAAATGGAGAAATTGATCATGAAATGCAATCCTAATGTGATTTTCTATTTTTAGAGCACTAATTTTTGCTATAGCATAAGATATCAGGTGCCAAGGTATATGTAACCAAGGTAGATTAGTGTCTAATGCATGAAACAAATACAATAGACAAGAAGGCTATTCTAACACCCCAAAGTCACAAAGACCTTGGTCGGCCTAGACATTGGAATAACCACAAGCATAAGAGAATGCCCCAACATAACTCAAGACCATGGGGATCTTGGTGAGTACAATGTGGGATAACCAAGAACGTATCAACAAAAAAAATATCAAGATATGCCCCTATGTTTACCTGTCAAAGCACACCATGATATGATAGATCATGGAAACCATGACAAGTGATGATAGGGAGCTCAAATGGTAAACAACAACCAAAAGCACCAAAAGATCACAAGCAATTTCAAATGTCCTTTTCCATATGATCAAGGGGATGGATGGGATTGATGAGGTCTATTAGGAAGGATGCATCCTATTGAGACCAAAGATTGATACTAAACTAAAAGATTGATATGACATAGGATATTCAAAACTGATTGGATTTGATGATATTGGTGGATCTCATTTTTTAAGAACTAGCTAGATAAGGGCATAACTTGATGACATGACACAAGAGAGATTGGACACGAGATTGACACACCCTGAAGACCTAGGGGCTCAGGGGCCAATCAAAGATTAGCCTTGCCTACATGAAAGTGTAGAGCCCTTGTAGTTCGACAAAAGACCAAAGACAAATGATGGATAAGCGATGATGAGATGGCCAGGATAAGTGGATAAAATGATGGAACTAATATGATGAGACAAGATATACTTTTTAGATAGGATGGTGGTGATCATGTGTAGCTCAAGAATGGGATAGTTATCCAAATCATCAAAATATGAATTGGGAGGATGTCATGATGGAGAAATGAGTGATGAGAAGTGATGGGAGATTGGAAAGATGTGTGAAAGAAGTGGGAGTGATGACGATGAGATAGATGGCACTGGGTTGCATGGGGAGAATCCTATAGCTAGATACCAATGATAAGGGATTAGAAGATGGGATGAGGATAGAGATAAATGGATAGGGAGGTAAGGATGGGGAGATGGAGGGGATTTTTTGGATAGAGAGGAAGATAAGGATGGGGAGATGGAAGGAATTTTTTGGATAGATAGGAAGATAAGGATGGGGAGATGAAAGAGATTGTTTGGATTGGAAAGGAGATAAGGATAGGTGGGAAGATAAGGATGGGGAGATGGAAGGGATGATTATGAGGGATGGATAGGAAGATAAGGATTTGGATGAGGAAAAGGTTACCAAATGGATCTAGATGAAAAGGGATGCTATGCTGGATAGGAAGACTAGGATGGTGAGATGGAAGGGATCGTTTGGATGAATGATGTCTCCAAGGACTTATGTCACAAAGAAGGAGGTGCCCCCACTCTAGATATGTCATGTATAATGAGGCAGGAGGGATGGAAGATAAAAGGATAGGAAAATAAAGGAGTGAGATGGATATGGATAGGATGTAGAGATAAGGAGGGGAGATTAATGGTAGCATGATGGGTGGACAAGGAAGGTAGATGGATGTGAATAAGGATTAAGATAGTGTGTAGGTGAGGGGAATGTATGCCAAGAGGTGTCCAAAGAATGTATATATGTTTTCCCCTATCAATATAAAGATCAAAAGGAGGATGGAGGGGTTGGGATAAATGGGATATACAAGAAAGATGTGTAAGATAGGTTAGATGGAGGAGATGGGTGATGGGAATGCAGTTGCCCCCAAGTGCGGAAGTAAGATTAGAGGGGGGATTTACACATGATGCCTATTTGTAAATTTTTCATCATGGTACTTATCCAAGGCTCTTGTTTGACAAGTTTTCACCATTGGATGAATTATTTCTCTTTCCTTTTTTTTGTTTTTAGTTTAGTTTTTTTACTTTTTTGACTTTTTTTTTTGTATTTTTTGGATTTTTTGGATAGTATGCAAATGGAAATGGATAAAGATAGGGATGCAGATAAGTGGATTTAGAAGATATGTGATAAGGAGATGGATGAAGGACTCAATCATCAAATTCCATGAGGTATTAAGTGCCCAAGTGTGAAATGACTATTGGATGTTGGTACAACCTCATCAGGATAAATAGGTTATGCGATAGGATGGATTAAAGGGATTTGATGTGGGCGATATGTGGGATAATGGATGGGATGTTGGAAAGTGTATGGATGGAATGATGGGGTAGGTGTGTGATGGAGTGATGAGTTTAGGATGAACATTGGCACATATGGTGGTGGATGTGAGAGGATGGATGGATGATGTGGGGATGATGGAGATGGGATAGTGAATTTTGGGACATAAGAACTCAAAATAGATTTAGGAGATGGAAGGGGTGTATGATTAGCTTTTGGATTAGCAACTTTCAATGTTATGAATTTTTCATTTGAAGGAAT
>VDFB02281492.1:850789199-850805358 GCA_007258455.2 Sequoia sempervirens | reverse complement strand
TCTGTTTTTCTTCGAAACCCTATTATTCTAAGTCTTTCGAAGAGGGGCAAAATGTAGACGTCCAATTTTGATCACTTCCATATGATCAAACATGTCTCCTTATTCATCTGGTTGCTCATCCCCTCTGTCAATATTAATTAAGCCAATTGTTTAATTAATACCTTGCATCTTGCACAAAAGTCCTAAAGTATTTAATTTAATACTTTGCCCCTCTTCCTCCTCTAAATTAAATAAATATGCCCTTTTATTTAATCTAGTCATATTCCCCTTTTGAATTAAAATTCATTTTTTAATTCATCTTTCTCTCTCATGGTCACATCCTCCAACTTTTGCAAGTTGGTCCCTAATCCATTTTAATTATTTTCATCTTCTTCTAATTAACCAGGGTTAGCATGTGCACACCCTTAATCATCATTAAGGTCACATCCTCCATAATTTCCCACTTGCCTCTAATCAGTCATTAGTCCATCTAACTGAGTACTTCGCACAATCTTAATCATTTGATTAGCCTAACCTAATCCTCATCCTATTTATGGCACATGTCCTTGAGTCAACCTTATTAAAGGCTTTTCCTTTTGGACAAGGCATCCCCCTTCCCCATGTGAATTTTTAATTCACCTTTTAATCCCCCAAGGCACCTAAAAGGAATTTTTAATTCCTTCACTTCTCCCCACATGTCCTCTATTCATTCTTTATTCTTTCTCTCATCCCCATGAGAATATTTGAGGAATTTTTAATTCCTCACATGTCCTCTCACCCACATGGGGACAAGGACCTCCTTTATGAGGAGATCTTGTCCAATCCCAAGGTACTTTGTACCCCTCTCCATGTCATGTCCTTGTCCTTCCACCTCATGTCCACTTCACCTTTTAGGGCTATCTCACATGCCACATGTCAAAATGTGAGGGCTTGTGAGTTCTCAACTCACCTTAGCCCTACATCTTGATATTTGGTGGATCAATCTGACCATCCATTTCCCCTAGGATTTCCCAAAAATCCTATAAATACCCCCTCTTTCTCTCATTTTGGGAGATCATTTGTGCTAGCCAAACTCTTGCAGTTTTGTTTCTCAACCAACACTTAGCTATTTTCATGTTTCCAAGCATCATTTGCATCTCACATCTCACATCTTGTGCCATCCAAGGAGCATACACGTCAAAGATCGAAGGGCCAACCAAAGGATCAACTCAACGCAAGGTATAAAGTTCCATTTTGTGGCTTTGTCTTGTTTTGTTTCCAACTTAGGCTAATCTTGAAGTGTAGGTTGTTTTAAGTTGTTTATTTGCACTCTTTTAGTTGTTGCTTGATTTCTAACCCTCTAATTCGACCTATCACACCACCAATATAAATTTTTCTTTACTTTGAGTTTAATAAATAATTATTATTCATTTTCTATTTAAATTATGACTAAAGTATTGATTAATAGGCTAATTGAAAAAAATCTATACCTTTCCAATGGTATCACATTTTTTGAATCCAAAGCATGTGTCACATTCTATGCTTCCCATACTATAGGATTAAAAAAATAAAAAATTGAATTTCATGAAGTTTTGGCCAAGTTAAGGTGGTCGACGAGTTTTTTATTTTTTTAAAATTTTTAATAAAAAATTCATAATTAATTATTTACTTGGAAAAAAATTATTAAAAAATATGCATCACATTGGGACATGAGTCCTCCACTTATATCTAAAATCTTATAAAAAAATATTATCATTTTATTGTGGTTAGGGTGGTCAGACAGACACCTACTTCTTATTTTTCCTTAAAAATTTAAGTGCTACTCCATTGAAATTTCAAATTTTCACCAAATAGAATTTTTTTTTAAAATAAACCTAGTAGTTTAGAAACTATATTTAATTTTCTACAAATTCTATTCTTACATATTTTTGAAATAGTATAGATAACTTATTCAAATTTTTATGCCAAGTTGCCTAACTCTAATTTTTCTGAACTTTATCACCACTTAAGGGCCTGTTTTTTCCATGATGATCCTGCACATTCTTGATGAAGGATTGAAATAGGAGGATGTGGATGGGGGATTATGATAGGGATGTTGGGATACTGTATTGGGATAAGAATTCATGGGTGTCACAGAGGAAGGATATGATGGAGATGTGAGTGAGGAAGAAAATGGATATCCCTTATCAAAGGTAGCATAAGGAGTGTTATTAGGTGTGGGTGGAGACATAATAAGATAGTTCGAAGAGGTAATTAGATTTTGGAAAGCGGTTGGGGAAATCTTACTAGAAATGATAGTGTCAAGGGGATCTATGTCATATACCTCTTGATCAATAAGACTTGTTATTTTCGTCAACGTAATTAGGGTTTCACTTGACTACTAACGGTGAAGGATAAGGATTCATGACAGATACAAAAAAGGTGATGAAAGGATAAATAGGATGAAATTGAAGGAGATGGGAGAAGGGGGCTTAAGATTTGTTTCGATATCATAAAATCTTGGATGAAGATGGACTAAATATTAGATTGGGATTTCGAATAAGCTCAGATTTGAATTGGATTGAAGCTTAGATTAGGATGATTGGTTGATGTGATGAGATTTATTTTCGACGATCATATTTGATTAGTAAAGGATGATTACGACACCGAATATACCTTGAGATGGAAGTAGATCGATTGGCTCGAAGATGATTGGATAGGGATGTGCTTGGATTAGGTTGGATAAGATCGATGGATAAAATGATTGATAAGATCAAATGATGGATCAGATAGGATGATGAAAGGGATTCTAAACCAAGTTCAAAGATTACCCTAGGTGATTTAGGATGCTGATTGATTGGATTAAAGGATAAATAGATGATTACAACACTGAATCCACCTTGAGATATAAAGTGGATTGATTAGGCTGAATGATGACGACTGACTCAGGATAGATGGTGATCCTAAGCAATCGTTGATGATAACAATCAGATTTAGATACCTAAGCCAATTTGGATAATGACTTTAAATGAAATTAAGAGGATTTGGATGGGGAAAAGGATGAAGGATATGTAACCTAGAGATGCTTTCGGATGATGTACCTATGTGATTTAGATGATAGATGAATAACCCTATGAGAATGCAGATGGATTGAAATGCAAACTACAGGTGAACATAGGATGCAAAATGACTAGGGGAAGGTCAAGTTTGTCTATTTGTGGGAAGGTTCACCTATGGAAGGTCAAGTTTTCCCATTGAAGTTCAAGTTCACCCTTTGAAGGTCAGGTTCGCCCATTCAAGGTCAAGTTCACCCATTCAAGGTCAGGTTCAACCATTCAAGGTCAAGTTTTCCCATTCAAGGTCAGGTTCACCCATTGGTTGGGAAAGGTCGCCTATCTTCTTTCCAACCCTTAGAATAGGGAAAAGGACTCTCAAAATGAGTAGACAGACTCTTGGAAAGGGAGACAGGTGACCAAAACGAGGAGATGGGCTCTTAGAATGAGGAGATGAATGCTCAGGATGGAAGACAAATGTTCAGAACAAGGAGATGAAAGATTATAATGGATGAACATTTACTTGGAACAAGTGAACGAATGATTAGAATGGATGAAAAAATACTCAGAATGAGGAAACAGAGGCTCAAAATGGACGAACAGATGCTCAAAATGAGTAAATAGATGATCAAAATGGGAGACTGATTCTTAGAATGAGGAGATGAAAGCTCAGAATGGATGACTGATTACTTAGAATGAGTGAACAAATGATCAAAATGGATGAAAAGCTACTTGGAACAAGGAGATAGAGGCTTGGAATGGATGAATGGATGCTCAAAATGAGTAAATAAATGATCAAAATGGGAGACTAACTCTCAGATTGAGGAGACAGAAGCTTAGAATAGATGGATGATTACTCAGAATGAGTGAATGGATGATCACAATGGATGAATTCCTACTCAAAATGAGGAGGAAAAGGCTCATAATGGACGAACGGATGCTCAAAATAAGTAAACAGATGATCAAAATAGGAGACCGACTCTTAGAACAAGGAGACAGAAGCTCAGAATGGATGAACAATTACTCATCTAACGAGTGAATGGATGATCAAAATGGATGAAAAATTTCTCAGAATGAGGGAAAGATCCATGGAATGGGAGAATGACTCTCTGAATGGATGAAAGGATGCTCATAACAAGGAAACAGTTGCTTCAAAATGAGGTGAAGGGTGCTCAAGATGGGGAAGTGGGTGCTCGGAATAACTGAACGAAGGGTGAAAATGGTTGTTTGGAGGGAAGGTTTTCCCAAGTTAGGGTAGGTTCACCCAAGTTAAGGTAGGTCAATGTTGCCTATTCAGTGAAAGAAAGGTGGGAAACAAATGCTCAAATCAGGTAAATGAGTACTCAAAACAAGGAGAAGAATGCTCAGATTGAGGAGATGAATACTCAGGACAAGGAATAGATGCTTAGAATGATGAGATGGATGCTCGAAATGAGATGGATGGTTGGAATGAGGAAACGAGTGTTCAGAATGGGAAAACAAGTACTTGGAATGGGTAATCGGGTACTTGAAATGGGCAAAGGGGTGTCCAAAATGGGTAATCGGGTACTCGAAATGGGCAAATGGGTGTTCAGAATGGGAAAACAGGTGCTCGAAATGACTAAACAAAGTGTGAAAATGGTTGTTTGGGAGGTAGGTTCACCCAAGTTGGGGCAGGTTCACCTAATTTAAGGGAAGGTTCACCCAACTTAAGGGCAGGTTCGCCTATTGGTGAAAGATTGGTATGAAATGGGTGATTGGATCAGGTGAATGAGTGATTATAATAAGGGGATGAATGCTCGTATTGAGGAGACGAATGTTTGGAATGGGGAAAGGATACTCAAAAAAGGAGAGAAAATTCTTGGAATGGGAAAACAAGCACTTGAAATGGGAAAACAGGTGCTCGAAATGGGAAAACGGTTGCCTGAAATGATTGAATGGAGTGTGAAAATAGTTATTTGGAGGTCAAGTTCACTCAAGTTAGGGAAAGTTCACCCAACTTAAGGGCAAGTTCACCCAACTATTGAAATAGGTTGTTTGACTGACAGTGACTTGGATAAAGGGAAAAGTCACCCTTGTTGAGGGCAAGGTTGCCCAACTGGGGGCAAGGTCACCTCTGTTAGTTGCCTTGGACTTAATTAAGATGAAAGAAATTATGGAAAAGGACTCAAAAGACTACAAACAACAAGCAGAAAGTAGTGATTTTGCACAAAGAAGACAATACAGGTAGCACAATCCTAAGATTAGTGAAGAGGGTATGGTCAACATGACCCTCTAATCTAGGTTGAACAAGGAAACTAGGGAGTCCTCAATATACACTCGGTACATGAAGCACAACCATGAACACTAGTCCATCACAAGCGTGAGTCAGGAACCCCAATGAGGTACTGAAGGCTCAGACCAACTCTTCATGTCTATCTAGGTATCACCCTAGCTTTGACACTCCGCTAGACACGACGTGACTAGATTGAGGTATAGCTTTCATTCTCCCCCCTTTGTATACCTCACACGGTATGCGTGGTTTGGATCATCCCTTGGGGTGATGAAATCTCCAAGCAGGTCCCACAAAAAAAAGAACACTAATCATTTCTGGCTACTCCACAGGCTCACACAAAGTGCAAGGGGAAAGCGTGAATGAAGTAGTGCCCCCTTGGGTGACATAGAGGACTTGCAAACATGACAAAAAATTTGTTGACACCCCCTAATTAGATCTATGTACCTAGATTAATAAGAAAAGATGATAAACAACTAAACAAACAAGATGGAAACAATTGATCTGCAAGGAAAGTATTAGTAGTTTGATCCCTGTTCTCTAAGAAGCATGAGACAAGCTACACAAATTTTAGGGAAATTGTGCACACACTCAACAATAGGCAACGTTAGGGGGTTAGTACCTCAAAACGATGAAAAACATAAGCCAAAATGAAGTTTAAATGACTATTTTACCTTGCAAAAGTCTTTGTCTAGGCAGGTTCACCCCTCTCTGGTGTAGGTTCACCCCTCTGTGGGGCAAGTTCACCCCTTTGTAGGGAAAGTTAACCCCTCTATGGGGAAAGTTTTCCCATCCAAAAAATTGCAAGCAGAAACTATCAAATGCACAGATGAGCGACTCTACAGGGTAAGTTCACCCTTGTTGAGGGTAAGTTCACCTATGTTGGGGTAGGTTCACCCCTCTAAAGGGAATTTCACCCCTTAGAAGGTTAGGTTATCCCAACTATGGGTGGAGTTGCCTCTGTCTTGGTCGGAGTCACCTCTCTGCAACCTAAACCTGCAAAATGTGAAACAACAGAAAACGTGAAAGCAAGGGACCCATTTGTGGGTCCTAGCAGTCATACCAAAAATGTGATCAGTGTTCCTATCCTATTCTAAATCATGCAAAACAGAATGAAAAAAGAATGAAAAGACACTAAACACCTCAAGATAGGGCTACGTTAACTCAAAACAAAATAAAGATAACAAAAGCAAGATTTTTACCTTGTGTTGAGTTGATCTTTGGTTTGCCCTTTTGATTGTCAGTAATGTGTGCTCCTTGATGGCAAGAGTGTTAAAAGTGGATGCAAAATGATCTTGATGAAGTGAAGATTCAAATGAGAGATGTGGGTATGTGAGAAAGTGAACAAAATGGATACAATGAAAACTTGAAGCTTCAACAATGGAGGATGGATGCCAGTGATTGAAGTTGCTTGGGATGAGGCTAGAGAACTTGAAAATGTGTTTGTAAGTTGAATGCATAATGAGTGAATGAAAGAGAAATCCTCTATATTTAGGGGAGAATTCTCTAGAGAACTCAATGGTCAAGATGGAGGGTTGTGGTGAGCTAAGTGCTCACAAGCCCTCACATCTTTCCATGTGGAAGATGAGATACTAAGAGGATAGGTGATGTGGAAAAGGAGATATGATGTGGAGGTACCTGGGGATGAGAGTGATGGTGACAAGTGAGAGGACCATGGGAATTAGACACGTTGTTGGAGGGATAAAAGTGAATTTAAAATTCACATGTTTAGGGATATCTTAAGGATAAGACAAGGTTTCCAAAAAGGAAGTTGACAAGTACCTTGTGGATAAGAAAATGTGCTTAAAAAGGTAAGTACTTGTCACATGTGACTAATGTGACATCTCAATGATCACATGGGGAAGAGGAGAGCCTTGAAGGGATAAAATGGAATTTAAAATTCCATTAGGAAGGACATGGGGATAATAAAAGGAATTTATTATTCCTTAGGAGATGAGAGAGTTGACTAAAGGGGGTTGATTAGATTGGCTAATCAATGACTAGAAGACAGTTAATGACTAATAAAGATTAGGAGCCAACTTGCAAAAGTTGGAGGATGTGACACATCCTAATCATGGATTAGGCATGTGCATACCCCTAATGATGGGATTAGGAGGTGGATTAGGATTAAGTGAAGATTATGGGGGATGTGACATGTGAGGAATTAAATAAATGTCTCATTTATTTAATTTTTTGAGGAAAAAGGGAAAAAGGGTAAGGTATTTAATTATTTAACTAGACACCTTAGGGATTTAGAGGAGTTTAGGGGTATTAATTAAATAATAGCAATATTACTTAATTAATGAAATGAAGGGATGTTTAGATGAAAAGGGACAAATTTGAACAAATGGCAAGTGTCCAAATTTAGGTGTCTACAAATGTTTATGAATACCTTTGATGGATTTGGTAGGCCAAGATCTCTTTTTTTCACACCCTAAAGAGTTAATTTAATAATTTTGAAACAAGCATTGAAGACTTGACAAGTGATCATACAATATGCTTAGTCATATGTAACTATTGATGTCATGTTAATGTAATACTTCAAAGGTAATAAAACTTGTGTATCATAGCTAATGTGTAATTTTAAGATCCAATCTACAATGATTTCATTTTTAGAACAATACACATCATTAATTTTACTTCCACTTCTAACTTTGTTGGCTAAACCTTTTGGTTCTTGACATTGACCAACAACACTCCCTCTATTTAGAGGGGTAAGTGCAAGAAGTTGAGTCCACTTCTAGTGGAAGTGCCATTTTTCATCTTTAAAATAGGTAGTCATTCATTTTTTAGAATAGGTACCCATTATAAAGTGGGTACTCATTCTAAAAGGTTTGAAAATCACAATCCATGTTTCTCATTTGGATTTAAGCTTAGAAAATGCATGGTAACCCAACCCTTAACCTTAGACATACAAGTACAATGTCATGACAATATCAAGAGAAAAAATTGACTATGTCAATATGGTTGACATGATTTTTTTTAGAATTATTTTATGAAATTAAAACCCATTTTAGATGAGATTATGTAGATTTTAAATATGTAATTTTTTTCCAATTGGATTTTTTTTCTCAATTACTTTTTTATGAAATAGGTCCATAAACTTGAATTATCATGGTTTTTTAGTATTTTAATAACTTTTTTTTTATACTGTAGGAATTGGGTAGCACGACCCTCTATAAACTGTAGTGTGCCCAATAAAATTTTTAATGTGACTGGTAGTGCTGACACGACATGCCCTCCAGTACCATGGGGGTGGGGGAGACTAGACCTCATGACCAACCTCCTACAACAGGAAAGGTTTAGCCAACTGAGCTAGGGCCCCCACCCATATTTTAATAACTTTTTATTAAAATAATTTTTTAGAAATTTTTTTTTACAAAAACATACTTCAGACAATTCTTTTCAAATTGAAAAAAAATCATCAAAAAATGATAAGTTTAGGTCATTTTATACATGACGTACATGATGATTTTTCAAAACACCAAATATGGCCAATAAAAAATTAACAAAACAACAAATATTCAATAAAGAATACAAAAAAATAGGGAAAACATGCTTAAGTGAGTTAAAAATCTTTTCCCAAAAGGATTTAGAAAAATATGATTATTTAGGTCAAAATATGGATGATGTACACATGCATGGTCATGTAAAAAAAAGTGACTTTTAAACAATGATTTTTAGAAATGCCTATTGAAAATCAATTTGTATCATCTAGGTATTAAAATAAAGTACATATTTGGAAACTAGACTCTGAGTACTACATTTTATGATTAGTGTCTTTTTTCAAGATTCCATCTCTAAGTGCTTCAAATTTTAAGGTCAAATGTGACAAATTCTGAAAATCAGGGAAAACACTTACACTTTTTGGCCAAAAAGTGGACTCAACTTCTTGCAGTGAACCTAATAATCATGATGTATAAAATTTATTCCAAGGAAAAAAATAGAAACTTCGACACTTCCTTACTCTAAAATGAGTTGATTATAACTCTAAAGATTCATGCTCAATTTTTCCATGCAAGGGTGTGAAATGTAAGTCATTTTAGATACAATGTAACATAAAATCTCTCCTTGCTATACAATATGTTTCCCATGTACTATATGTTCTAAAATAACATCTTGATCATGTCATCTATATCTTTGTTAAGTATATTAAACTATGACCAAGATTGGAAACCTAATACAACCCATTGAATGTGTCCAATACCATTCAAAAAAATCATTCTTGTTCAGTTCTTGTCTATAGATTATTTATTATAGTAAAAATGATTAACAAAATTTAAACAAAATTTAATAAGCAAGAAATACAAATAAATGTATATAAGTGATCTCCATGTCAAAAAACACATGATTTTTTGATGTAGGAGTATCCACTAGTGTAGGAAAATCTTGCATCACCCAAAAAAAATCTTTTCTTTATTTTCTTTAGTTGTTTTGAGTCTCATGATGGCACTTAAGGGGTATAAGACTATCAGACATAAAAAATAGCAAAAAATTGGTACTTACTATTTTTAGTAAGTTGGCATAAATGGGCTCGTATCGACATGAAAATTTACCCCAAGGAGTAGAGCAGAAAAATAGTTTTGGTCACAAAAGAATCACCTCAATACCCTACACAGTTTGGGAGAAATTAAAGTTTGTCCTGAGAAATTTCTCCAATGCAACTTCAAATTCAGATATAAAACTTTAGAGGCCACGAAACAACTCAAAAGGTGGCTGAACTGACCTACTGTGGGTTCACATTTTGTAGAGCTCGTGCAGAGCTTTCCAACGATATGCAATAATAGTGAATCAAATACTTAGTCAAAAGCTATGGCCTCGTGAATTTGGTCCTCTAAAAAGTGAATTTCATAAAAAAAAATTCCCAAGCCAGAAATCAAACAACAAGACTTTTGGCGCCAAAACAAAAGGGAAATTTGAACTTTCTAGAACATTCTAGGGCGGTTGTTGGGGAAAATAAAAAGGGTTAAGTGGGGGTTGTAGGAGGTGGCCTTGATAGTGCAAATTGTAGCTCTGAATAGTATATTTTCTTTTCAGAGTTGATTTTTTTGTAATGAATCAAGCCCATGAGGCTATAGCATGTAAGCTTTGAAACTGTAATTTCATTTTATGAAAATAATTGAAAGTGAATCAATTTTCTATCTTGCATATTTTGTGTTGGTATCTATTGTTATTTCGATGGGTTTTGGGCAGTGTGGCCCTCATCATTTTTTTTCTTAACAATTTATAAAAAAATTGTTGTTGGTGTGAATAAGGTATTTTACCTATCTAGTTTACTAGGAGGTCCTATTTACATGTTAAGTTTACTTAGGTCCTAGGTGTTGTGTGGTCTCACAACATGCTCTATTTTTCCAAAAAAACTTAGGGACACCCTTCTTAAATACCAAGGAAACCTTTAGAGGAAATTTTTTTCCAATTGGTGAATAATTGAAATCGGGACCTCCAGAAATGGTGAATAGTACAAGCTAAAAAGGAGGTTGAATCTCCAGGTTTTTACAAAAAAATAATTTTGTCTCGATTAATTTTCCTATGCATTATTTTTTAAAACTAATAAATCGAATTGATTCACCATGTAAACGATGCATCATTCTAACTGATTCGCTAGTAATTTATATTGTAATTACAAATGGGTGATCCCACAATAATAGTTTACAATTTTTGGCCAAACTAGACATTGAAATATTTTTTTCTAACTAAATCTTCACTTTCGAGCACCTATGGCGGCTAAACTATGAGGAATTTGAAGATTATTCAAACTAGAGTTTCGTGAAATTTTGTTTGTAGATTCTAAATATTTTTTTAAAAAAATTTGGAATTAGATTGCACTTCTTTTTCCATCTCCCTTGAAAACTAGTTTTTTTTCTTCAGAAAACAACATTTTTAAAAGGTGGCGCTCACCGTATAATGCATAACTTTTTTTCCATGAAGGATAAAATTCTAATTCTTTAAAATTTAGATTTATAACTCTGATATCTAGTGCTTCCATTTGGTTAGATAGTGTTTTATTGAATTCTTTTCCTTAATCAAGTTTCGAAGTCAAACCAATTATAATTCAGACATAGGCGGGGACCGCATAACGCGTAACTTTTTTTGTATGTATTGAAATTCAATTTTGTTTTGTTGGATCAAGGACTTCAATATTTGGTGCACTCATAATTTTCAAAAAAAATTTATAATCTTCTATTTTTCCACATGTGCAGAATAGAGAGCTTCATTTTTAGTGAAAAACCTATGTTTAATACAACTAAAAAAACAAATAGATGATAAAACCAAAACATATTAAAATTATATTCATATGATAACTCATTCTGAGGACTACCTGATTCCAGTTGGGTTTGTGGAGTCTCCTCCATTTTCATCCTCAACTCAAGCTTCAAAGGGAATTTTTTTTATTTTTTTGGTGCTAGAGAGTAGAAAGGTGGGAAAAGGGGCCTTCACTTGAACCAGGGGGGTTTGATCGAACCCCCTTTCAAAAATGGTTTTTCATTGTATTTTTTGGCAAGATGGTGGGAACTTGCATTAATTAGGCTCGCTCAAACCCAAGTTCTAGCGAACCCTCTTTTGGTTTGTTCGAACGTATTAGTTCGCTTGAACCCCAAAAATGAAATTTTTTGGCATGGGGTCATTTTTTTCAAAATTTCCTTCTTCAATCCAATTATAAACCACTTTTGTGGGTTCAACCAAATATTAATTATATTCACTAGTAATATTATATTCCTACCATTAATTTTGGGACAATATCACCACTAATAATTAACTACCATTTAATTTTAGGGATATTTTAGCCTTGAATAGGGATTTTATTTATTTCCATCAAATCAACAATTAGCTTTTTAATTGGATGGTTGAGGTTGATTCCGCGACCTATATGCACGTGCCTTAATTTAAAAGGCTTGTTGAGGCCCGAAATTTATTTTAGGCCACATGATTAGATTTAATTGTGTAGCCCAAAACAAATTTTGGGCCTCAACAATCCTTTTAAAAGACATGTGCATATAGGTCATGGAATCAACTTGCAACCATTCGATTAAAAAGCTAATCAATGGTAACAATTTCACTTTTCATTTAGTCTTATTTTTAAAGTGATATTTTAAAAAATACTTAATCTATGTGTGCTCCAATGCATTTTTGATAGTGAATTTATGCTTGGTGGTGAGGGGCTTTGCCCCTTGACCCCACCTGTATTGTGACAGGAGCGCATGCAGGGCCACTGTCCCCGGACCCCACAAGGGGGCATTTCCCCCTCGACCACCACAAGAGGGCTCTACCCCCTTGACCCCTATAAGGGGCACTGCTCCTTGACCTCGTTGGTGGCTGCCAGCCCCGGGCCCCTACTTCAATATTACAAAAAACAAAATAAATATGGGGAACTACACCAACCAACTATGCAAATTTTTAAAGGAGAGATTTGCCGAACTATAATTAATCTTTGTAGTGATTATTCACTATGATTCGCTATTGTGATTATTATTTTTACCAATTATTCATTAAGATTCACCAGGATTTTAATTTTTTTTAATAATGTGCATAGATTCACCAAGAAAATTAATAATTTTTTCAAATAAAAGAAAGATTCACCAAGAAAATTATAGCACTTAGCCAAGATTCACTAGGATTTTACACCTTCACTGAGGGGGGGAGTTTCTTAAATTTATCCCTGTTAAATACCTTTACTTTGTAGCAATGAAAAAATCCATATATCCTGGTGAAAGTTTAAAATTTAAAGATCCTAAATGTGTTATTTTGATTAAAAAAATCTGCTCAAAATAACATTAGTAATCATTTGAATTATCTTGAGATTTGTTGAAATAAAAAAGTTGTATTTTGCAGAAATTATTTCCCTTAGTGAACCAGATACTATCTAGGTGATGTTACATATCTGGTAGGATAATTTGTCCTATACTCATGATGTTTCAATTGTAACCTAATATGGATTCCTCTAAGAAAGAACCCATTCCTCTATGTGGACCCCAAGTTTTATCAAATCATGTTTACCTTGTGAGAAGTTATGAGGCTAATTGAACCAGAAATACCTAAATTTGGAAGTTCCAAATCCAAATCTAGTAGTAAATATGTTTCCTACAAAATAATCCTGAACGTGATAAAATAGCATTCATAAGGGTAATCGAACCGATGTTATATTTGGTTACATATGCAATTTTCTTAAATTGAAATATAACTAATTTTGCATACATATTTCTTCTTGTGGAACCAAATACATCATATTTGTCATTTGCACATTCAATAGAAATGTCTAGAATTCTTGTAACAATGAAAATCCCTGCACAATTGTTTGGTAATGCTTCCTTAATTGATAGAAGGCAATTTATAGTGTAAATGGGTTGTGAGAAAACTGATTTTAATGCATGAAAAGTAGAGGTATTATGGATTTGGTATGCCCTATTGAATCAAATTTAAAGTAAAATGGGAGGTATTGAGTCAAATTAAAGGGTAAGCATGGTTTTGGATTTGGAAATGAGATATTTGATAAAAAATGAATTATTTTTTAAGCAAGTGTAAAAGGATTAGTTGAATTAAATAGATTTCAATCTCAATTTTGTGAGAGTCTGATGGAATACTGGAAGCACACGTTAGGTTGAAGATCCAAATGCAAATATGAACTCAATGATGAAACCTATACAACAAATTACAGAGATTTTGAAGCGTACCAAAACAAATAGAATTTTGAGAGAATATGGAAGAAAGTATAAAGAAGAAGTAAATGCATGATAATGTTCGATAATCTAAGTAGTGAAGCCTAATTGGAGAATTTCTACTAAGGTTTAGTCAATTATAGGGAACTTTAAAAATTCAAGGAATATTTAGAATTTTGGAAGGATAAGTGGACAATCATCGGCAACAAAGCTTTATGTGAGAAATTTGATCAATTCTTCTGAAACTATCTACCAATAGGTCATGTGTAGAAGATATTTTATAGCCATGTATCAATTGTTGATTCCATTGATTTTATTGTGTGAAAATAGTAAAAAATAATGAACCTTAACTGAACCTAGTAAGTCAATACTTGACATTCTAGAGCCTTGAGGCAACTAATTCCTAATAGAGTTAGTAATATTTCAAGAAAGATATGTAGTGGGTGATCCCACAATAATGGTTTACAATTTTTGGCCAAACTAGACACTGAAATATTTTTTTCTAACTAAATCTTCACTTTCGGGCACCTATAGCGGCTAAACCATGAGGAATCTGAAGATGATGCAAACTAGAGTTTCGTGAGGTTATGTGCAGGATTGTCATGGAAAAAATAGGCACTTAAGTGGCAAAAAAATTAGGAAAACTGTGCTAGGCAACTTGGACGCGTACCTGAACAGCATTGGGTATTATTTCTAAAATATGTAAGAATAGAATCTGTAGAAAATTTAATGTACTTTCTAAACTACTAGGTTTGTTTTTTTTTTTTAAAAATCTATTTGGTGAAAATTTGAAATTTCAATGCAGTGGTACTTAAATTTCAGGGAAAAAATAAGTAGGTGTCTATCTCACCACCCTAACCAATAAGAAAATGATAATAATTTTTATAAGATTTTAGAAATAAGTAGAGGACTCATGCCCCATGTGATGCATATTTTTGTAATTTTTTTCTAAGTAAATAATTAATTATGAATTTTTTATTCCAAATTTTTAAAAAATATAAAACTCGTATGTCTGACCACCTTAACTTGGTCAAAACTTCATGAAATTCAATTTTTATTTTTTTAATTCTATAGTATGAAAATCATAGAATTTGATGCATGTTTTGGATTCAAAAAATGTGATACCATTTGAAAGTGTAGATGTCCAATTTTGATCACTTCCATATGATCAAAACGCGTCTCCTTATTCATCCGGTCGCTCATCCCCTATGTCAATATTAATTAAACCATTTGTTTAATTAATACCCTACATCTTGCACAAGGGTCCTAAAGTATTTAATTTAATACTTTACCCCTCTTCTTCCTCTAAATTAAATAAATATACTCTTTTATTTAATTTAGTCATATTCCCTTTTTGAATTAAAATTCATTTTTAATTCCTCTTTTCTCTCTCATAGTCACATCCTCCAACTTTTGCAAGTTGGTCTCTAATCCATTTTAATTACTTCATCATCTTCTAATTAACTAGGGTTAGCATGTGCACACCCTTAATCATCATTAAGGTCACATCCTCCATAATTTCCCACTTGCTTCTAATGAGTCATCAGTCCATCTAACTGAGTACTTGCACAACCTTAATCAGTTGATTAGCCTAACCTAATCCTCCCCCCACTTATGGCATGTGTCCTTAAGTCAACCTTATTAAAGGCTTTCTCTTTTTGGACAAGGCACTCCACTTCCCCATGTGAATTTTTAATTCACCTTTTAATCCCCCAAGGCACCCAAAAGGAATTTTAATCTCTTCACTTCTCCCCACATGTCCTTCTCACTTATTCTTTATTCTTTTTCCATCTCCCCATGAGAATGGTTTGAGGAATTTCTCACCCTCACATGTCCTCCTCACTCCACATAGACAAGGACCTCCTCCTTTATGAGGAGATCTTTTGTTCAATCCCAAGGTACTTTTGTACCCTCTCCATGTCATGTCCTTCTCTCCCCTACCTCTCATGTCCACTTTCACCTTTTAGGGCTTCATCACATACATATGTCAAGATGTGAGGGCTTAGAGTTCTCAACTCACCTTTTATCCCTATCTTTTGATATTTATGGCTCAATCTTGACCCTCCATTTCCCCTAGGAACTCTCAAAAATCCTATAAATACCCCCTCTTTTCTCCCATTTTGGGGAGATCATTTGTGCTAGCCAAACTCTTGCAGTTTTGTTTCTCAACCCACACTTAGTCATTTTCATGATTTCAAGCATCATTTGCATCTCACATCTCACCTCTTGTGCCATCCAGGGAGCATACACATCAAAGATCGAAG